>CAHIKZ030002494.1:197500-247095 GCA_903632075.3 Acanthosepion pharaonis | reverse complement strand
CTACTGAATTTAATGTGTAATTTACATTATATACTGAAATATTTACATATCTAGGGTAGTCAAACTCAATATTTGCAACATACAAAACAGTGCTTTTATCTTATGACTAATTACCCAGGTATTAAGTATTCTACAACTAAAAAGTTATCTTGAAAAATTTAAAGCAATAAAACAAGCAATATAAACTGAGTCATGTGTGTGCATAATACTGGAAGCCTTAAAGGCTTGAAAAGATAGCAGAAATAATGTATTACAGCCAATTATTTTGTTGAAGTCTATAATTTTAAAATTTAATTTAAAATTTACCTTTAGATGTACTACCTCCATTAAAAAACAATTTGACAAGCAGTATATAGCAGAAATAATTAGGTTAAAAGCTAAAAAAATGAGAAGCAGACATTATCACCTTCAAACTAATATGCTCAAAACATACCCAAATCTTGCCTACAGAATCTTGCCAAGATGGGAGGAAAAATGCATGAAGAGTTGTGTTCTTATCTATATAAAGACTAAACAGCTTTAGGTTGAACACATGCAGATTACAACTGAGAGAAAATAGCTTGTCTCTCAAATATTTCTAAGTCCTTTCTGAATATATAAAATTCCATCCCACCTAAATGTAAAAAAGAAAACCTTAGTAGTCTCTTAGAAAATTTTTTTTTTTAGAAATTGTGAAATTGATCCATCAGAGAAAAAAGTAAAGATGGGTGAGGATTAAGAATATGTAGTTCTTTAAGGAAAAGTTTAAACATTTAAAAATCCATAGATCAATGATGTGCATAAATAATGTCCTTTCTAGAAAAGAAAATTATTTATTCCCTTCATAATTTTGCAAGTGAAAACAAATGAATGGGTTATAAAATCAATAAATAAAAATAACAAAAAAAAACAAAAAAACAAAAAAACTGAAGACACACAAGATTTTAAGAAATGCATATTGCCCAAGTAAACTAAAAGACATACAAGAAGTCATATATATATATATATATATATATATATATATATATATATATATATATATATATATGTGTGTATATATAGAAAATATTTTTTTTTTTAATTTTATATGAGAAACAGAATCAGAAAGGATTAATATCGCCACATGTAAATAAGCTCCTCTTTCTAATCTAGGTTTTTAACATTTTGGATTACTGGATCCTTTTTAATGTTTTAAAATAAAAAATATTTAAGTAGCTTAATTCTACAATTATACCATTTCCAGGTCAACTACCTGCAGTTGAAAACAGAAAGGAAAAATTTGTGCAAATGAATTTAAAGCAGAGGGAAAAAAATTGAAAAGAATCCATTAACATATTTATGAATAATTTATTCAGTAAGGGAATGGCGACCAATGCAGCAAGATTGGTAAAAAATAAAACATTCCATCATTCATCTTTGTTTCCATTGCAAAAAAGTGGGAATATAAGCTTTGTCTTCAATGATTTACTTTGTCAGTCACCAACCCAAATGTCACGTTTTGCCAGATAACCCATTCCAGACAAGCACAAGTCTTTTCTCCCACAATTAAATAGATTTTGTAGAGGAAATTTTGTATTTGTTTTGTTTAAAAAATGTTTTTTTTCTGAGCATGTACTGCAGAAATGTATATTGGGCCAAATATGAAAAATGAAAAACATTTTCTGCTCCATCTTCATGTACATACATATATACAGCAATTATATATATATATATATATATATAGTGTGTGTGTGTGTGTGTGTGTACGTATGTGTGTTTTCATTCTCTTTTTAAAAATAAAAACAAAATTCAAATACTTTGAGCATTTGATGAACATATTGATTCATTTTTATCGAACCATCACCAATAAAAAAAGAAGAAAAAAAACTAATTACCAATAAATACTATTTTTTTTTTATTTTTTTTTTTACAATTTTTTTTCTTATTTTTTAATTTTTGTTTTAAAAAATAAAATTTGGTTTATATTAAATAGTGAGATTACTAAGATGACAGCCAAGTTCTGAATTCAACATTGGTTCTCAAAATGATGGTGAGAACATAACAGAAGTGGGAGAGGAAAAAGAAAATTGTTCCATCAGACGTCATCTGCATTCTATCAGAATTAATAGCATTAATGCATCATTTCCCCAGCTATACATTCAACAATTTTTTGTTGAAACTTATCGCTTTAAACTTTCATGATCTGATTGTTTCAAACAATCTAGGTTGTAATTTCGTTAAAATCATTAATCGTCTGAGTATATATTTTAATGTATTGTCTATAAACTTAGTAAATGATAAATAGTGTGATAGTAAAAATTAAATTAGAAATGTTTTTCTTTTAAAATTAAGAAAAAAATAAAAACAAGAAAAATGAAAAATGGGATATTCGGGAGACAAGTCTATTTCAAGTTAGTTGCCAACTTTTAATAGAAATGATTTGCTAACAAGAATAATGCATTAGATTTTTGTCTTTTTTAAATTATATAATGCAGATGTTTTAGGCTTAACAGTTTTTTTTTATGGGAAGAATTTTATGGCTATATATCTTAGCCAACAGTTCAGACTATAAAGAACAAAAGCTTAGGGTTTCAAAAAAGATTTTGTGCAACAGGAACACTAGACTAGCAAAACAAAATCACAAAAAAAAAAAAAAAGTAGAGGGAGGCAAAAAGCTAAAACGGAAATTATATTTTAACAAAATCATGGTTCAATTAAGTGTACATCATTTTTTTTATGACTACTCATCCACACAACTTATACACTAATTACGGTCATTCACATCTCATTCAAAAGTCTGTGCAGACATAACACATATGCACCTGAATACTAAGTGTACACTTACACATTTTTCATTGTATTGATGATTTTGATAAAATTATGGTTGATGTAAATGATATTATAGTCTGTTTCATATGAATTCAATACCAATCATACAAATTAAAAAAAGAAAAAGAGAGGCTTACGATTTTTATATCTTTACATATTTTTTCCTTTTTAAAAAGATGTTTGTGCTTGAAGTAGATTCATTTAGAAAAGCAAATCATGAAGTAAAACTGACTTCTGAGCATTAAGCTTTTTTAAATAAGGTAATATAATGAAAATTACACAAGTGTCATATAAATACATACATACATGTGTATATGATTATATGAATAAAAATCATGCACACACATGATCTCACTCCCAAATTGACCTCAAAATTCCCTATGTAGCTGGACATAAATGTGTGTGTGTGTGTGTGTGTGTATATATATATATATATATATATATATATATATATATATATTTTTGTTTTAAGCAATGCAAATTTTACAAGCATGTAAAAAAAAAGTACAGACTACTGCAGACTAGTATTAAGAGGACCTAAATACAAGGACCATAGCTGATATATGATATTCTCCTCTATTAGAATCTAAGTGTAAGGGGTCAGCACCCAGATAAGTGAGAAGACTACAGTAAGTCATGATACTACTTGGAAGTCTACTGATACCTGTGAATAATTGAGCTTGAGAATGCAAGCGTCCCACAGACAATCAAGTAGCATGTCTCAGATGTTAACTGTTTAGGCAGAAGTATCAATCAGGACATTTATTTATTACATCCTCTCCCTACATAGTAGGTAGGTCAAGTGTGAGTTACACTTTGTTCAAATCCTGCCAAAAAGGGCGGGTGACTGATGCATTAAATATGAAAGCTTAAAAAAAGTTTCAGATAAATAATCCATTAATATCTAATTCCATTTTAAAAAGAAATAGTGTGGGAATAAGATGATTAAGCAGTGAGTGCATGTATGTTTGAGTATAGAGAGGGAGAGAGAGAGAGAGAGAGAAAAAAAATACTAGTAGCAACACAGACTAAGGTGGCTGACTCAGTCCTTCATTATAATCAAGTTTTAAAGTTTTATCTGTTTCTTCTAGCATTCTTTTCTTCAATACTCCTAAATTAAGGATGATATATAAAATTCATATCTAAATTATTTTTAAAAAACTACATTATCCAAATTACTTAAAAATCATATATTTTATCTAAATTATTTAAAAATCATACATATTATCTAAATTATTTAAAATTCATATATAATAATCAATATCTTAAAAATCTCAGCAAGGCATTAAACAATTTGTGATGTATTCTTACTCTTGGTAGAAATAAAAGCCCTTGATCTTTTGGCAGTGTCCATAGCAGTTTCTCTTATCCCAACCACCCCAGCTTTGTCACTCACCCGCCTTTTTAGTAGTTTTGTGTTTTAATGGAATACTAGAATAAAAATGTTGCTTAAATTGTAACCTTTTTCTCACATACATGAAATTGCAGTGCACATATACAAACACAGATGTGATTTGCAAATATTTTATCAAACTGTTTGGGTTTGTGTTTTTTGAAAGCCATTTTTCAGTGAATTGTCTATATTACAACAGGAGGCAGTATTTAAAAAAAATATCAACAATTATCTTACAAATGTATTTTTTTTTAAAAATGTTTGGAAATGATGACACTCTGAAACGAGAATAGGTAAATCTTCAGAGCTCAGCGTTTTTCTGTTTCTTTTTTAGCTAATACTTTCTGGCAAAACAGCACAAAACATACAAAGACACATCTACATAAACAATAACAGTAGCAGTAATTTAATTTAAAGACTTCAACAAAATTGCTGTTACACAAAGCATGGCATTTTATACCATGATGCTTATTTCCCTTGATTGGGCAAAAGTGCTGCTGCATTCGCCTGTTTCCAACTCAACATGACTGAAATGTAACTTTTCTATTTTGCTGTCACTTCCAATTTTTTGGTATTGGATTTGGCCTGCCTGGCATTGAACATTTTCTAAAGTTTGTAAGATAGCACATAAATGCAAGTAAAAACGGTCTGATTTAATTTGTTCCAATCAATAGCATTACCAGGACAAATGGAAATGATAATTTTCATGCTTCTTTTTCTTCTAAAATTTGGAACTGAGGTGGGTTAATAAATGAGCACATCTATCTTACACATGAGCATGGTAACCACTTCTGAAAACAGTTTTTTTCAATTGATATGTTAACTGCAACAATAATGTTGAAGCAAAAGCAAAACAACACAGGGAAGGAGGAGCAGCAGCCTATGTCAACCTATCCCTGGTGTCATTTCACCCCTATCTCGTACACAGACCCTCACGTGAACACAAGCCTTTAAAATAGGAAGTGCACACATTTATTAAGATATTAATATACCATTAATAAGAAATGTGCGCTCTGTACAGAAATTCACTTTTCAGTGAATAGAAATAATCATTCATAAATGTTCTGTGGAAATAATCAAATGGAGACCATCGGGGTGGGGGATCATACTCAATCAGCCATTTGTTTTTCTTCATTTTCCTCTTGTAATGACAGTGTTCAATTCTATGACAATAACATTGTAACCTTTGACACCTAAAACAAAGGAAGTGGTTAAATTACTACTACAGAGGAAGACCTAGGCACATTCGCAATGCAAAGGATGACACACTCTCCATGAACTACCTATACAAATTGTACAATTTATAATTTCAAGTCCATTGGTCATGTGACAAGATGTTAACTGAATAGCTACCTACTTTATCTTTTTTTAAATTTTTTTTTTCTCTTGCTTGTATAAAATAAAATAAACATTTCTCTTCCTCTGAAAAAAATTAAAACTTTTGTTTCTGTGGGGAAGGGGGAAGCAAGAAAAAAAAAAAGAAAAAAAGAACGAACAAAATATAAATGTCAAAGACCAAATCTATTTGTAGTGTTTCCTTATTAACGTTTTTTTTTTAACATGAAATTTCATGGATGCCCCTTTCTTGCGATTCTTTGATTTTTTTTTTTTCTTTTAAAGATTCTGACTGATTTTTGATAATTTTACAATCTCTCAAAGAGTTTTTCCCCAAATATTTTGACAGTATTTTGAAAAGTGTTAAAAAAAAAAAAAAAAATTAAAAAATAAAAAGTCTTTAAAATTTTAAAAAAAAAAAAAAAAAAAAAATTATAGATAAAAGAAAATTAATTTTGTTCTCCCTACACTTTGTCAACCAATTTTAGCGAGTCCTGTGGATTTATTGAAGAAACTTCAGAATCTTGTCCCAAAGTTAATTCTGACCCGCTTGGACTTTTAAGCTGTGAGACGTTACCATGAGTTTGTAACTGTGGGAGCAAAACCTGTTCTGAATGGATTTGATTAGGGTCAGGGTTGGTGGTAGTAGTTGTTGTCGTCCCAGCGACAGCAGGATGAGGTGAATGAGTGGTAGGAGGTATATGATGTGACTGTTGAGGCTGTCTAGGCGAGGGTATGGCTTGCTGCCGTGGTGATGGGGTTGGCTGGGGTGAGCGGACAGTCTGTGGTAATGCGGAAGTTGGAGGAGAACGCACCTGCTGCATTATTTGCTGTGGGGAAGGGGCTGTCTGTTGGGCCAGCATTTGTTGGGGACTGACAGGCTGTCCACCAGAGATGTGCTGTTTGATTTGCTGCTGTAGCATCTGCTGCTGAAACTGTGGGGCCATATGCTGTGAGCCATCACCTTGAAAACCTGGCTGGGAGAAGCTCATTCTTGTTCGTTGTGTAAACTGCGTTGCTTGTGGAAATGGAGCCATAGCTGGCTGCTGTTGATGTTGCTGCCTGGCCTGAACAGGCAATTTTGTATACCACTGCTGCTGTGCTGCTACCTGTTGACCACCTGGTTGCTGAAGGCTTTGCATATTAGACATTTGCTGCTGCTGCTGCTGCTGCTGCTGTTGTTGCTGCTGCTGCAGCTGTTGATGATGATCACGATTTTTTATGAACATTGCCATTAGATTTGGGTTAGATTTTAAGATGTTAAGAATTTGGGTTTGTTGCTGGGGGGACTGTGGTGTTTTCAACACTTGCTTCAATTGCTGCATAGATGTCCTTTGCGGTGTAGGGGACATCCCTGTGTTGAGTGGTGCTCCCCCTGGTGGTGGTGGCTGTTGTTGTTGCTGTTGTGGAGGAGTCTGTTGCATTGGCATTCTTTGTGGTGGCATCTGGCGTGGCTGTGGTGGAGGAGGAGGAGGAACTGGTTGGGGTGGAGGAGCTCCCTGTTGACTTGGGTATGCTTGCCATGATTGCATCATTGTAGTCTGTGCCATTGGATTGACTGTTTTAGACTGCATTGCTTGGATCTTTGCAGCTTGTGGTGGTAGGCTGTTGATAGGGCCTGAGGGTTTGCCTAATGAGACGGCTTGACGCTGAGCTGCTTCCTGGGCTTGACGGGCCGCCTGCATAGCACCTGGAGGGGGACCCTGGGGTTTCCCACCGAATGGCGGCAACTGTGGTTGTTGTGGTAATGACTGCACAGTGCTACTTGAGTTTCGCTGTGTCATTGTTTCCATACGTCGACGAATCATTCGAGCTTGTTGCAATCTCTGCTGCAATTGTTGCTGTGTTAACTTATGCTTGATCTGGAAGCAGAATGGAGCTGGGCATTTGTTTTCTGTGCAATGTTTTGCATGATAACAGCACAATGCTAGCAACTGTTTGCAAATTGGACAACCACCAGTTGTCTTACGCTTACAAATTTTTGTGTGTGCAACAACACGCTTCATCCTTTGACAATTAGCAAGGCGACAGTTAGCATCCCGGCACTGATAAGCATGTATAATAGATTGAATGCACCTTTGAACAGATTGTCGCCGACATTCCTGAGGATTTTCTTGTTTTTCTGCTGATGTGGTCCCGTCATCAAGGTCAAATCCTAGTTTATCCATTTTATGTGGATGACCTTCCTTCTCATAACAAGGAACACAAAGGTCATAATCCTAAAATGATAAAAAAATCATGTAATTTTATTGAAAATAAAGATTCAGATATTTTATACATAAAATTTTTCATCCAATAATTCAATTAAATATACTGAATTCTCTCACCTACCATTATTTTACTGATTATATTCAAGTTTTTTGTGAATTCTAATTCTAAACAAGTTCAAGAATTATTAGAAATTATTCATTTGCATTGTATGTTTTTTCGTCTTGTATGATTTTACGAGAATGATTCAACATTTAACAACTGGAACAGAATAAGTAAATTTAAAATTCCATATTTTTATGGAAAAATGAAGTGAAAGAAAAAAAAAGAAAAAAATACTTACGTCACATTGGGAGCAATGATATCTAGTCTCAACAAGAGATTTGCAATTGTTACAATTGTAGGCAAAACTGTCCCTTCCCTGATTATGCAATTCATAAAGTAATGCCATTGAAGAATACTTTGCTCTTCGTAAAGAAGAAAACTCATAGTGCTTTTCTCTTGCAATGGTAAGAAATGCATCACGACCATCCATCAGATCACAAGAAATTAGAGGATCTGGGTCTTCTATGTGTGGTAATGTACTCGCTGCCTGTTGGGTATGAAGACGGATGACAAAAAATACCTGGAAGTGTTGAAAGGGGGAGAAAAAATATTTAGTTTAAAAGTAAAAGAACATGTTTTAATATACATACCATATTTCTTAAAGCAAACTATGCTGCAAGATGATTATAATAAAATGAAACTATGCTGCAAGATGATTATAATAAAATGTTTAAAGCAATTGAATTTTTTTTCAAATTCCATATTAAATAGAAAAAGTAAAAAATAGAATTAAAATAATCAGCAAAATATTTTAATTAAACTGACAGCTAATAAAACTGTAAATTGAGCTTAACTATAGTAATTTTAAGCTGTAAAAAAATCTCAACATACAAGGTGGTGCTAAAAGCATCATGACATTGACTAAGAAGAGATGAAAATAAGTCAAGACAATAACTGTATTGCATGCATTTTGTTTTTTTTCTTGCAGAAAATAAATGCTAACTATGAAATGTTTAAACAAGAATATTTACAAATATTCAAGAGGATTTAAATAAAATAAAATAAAAATGTACAAAAGAGAGAAAAATAAACAGTTGAATATCATACTTCTTTATGTTTTTCCATGGTAGAGTATAACTTTGCTGAGAGATCATTTCCACCATGAGGCAGGTTGGTTTTCTTATTATTTTTCCGCTGGTTGCTTTTGTTTTTATTAGCTTTTTTATTTCGACCACTTTTCTGTCCTTTCTTCTTGCCCTGACCATTCTGAAATGATGACTACAAACATTTTAGTAATTTCTGGATATCTGTTATAGTGAATGGGGATATCTGAAAATGAAGTATAAGGGCCAAAAGAACAGAAACCTAAGAAGCAATATCTGAATGTTTCCTGTAATTTAAATTATTCTGGTATCTTTAAATATACTTTATTTAGGTGAAATCTTTAATTACAAATGTTTAGTTCTCAGACTGACCTGGTTAGGAAATAGCAGTTCTTAGTTTTTAAAAAAAGAATGTTTTCAGTTTATAAGCACCTATTACATTTTTTGCTTTTTACCTTTAAACAGAAATGTACATAAATAGGTTAGTGATTCTTCAATACTGACAGGCATTTATTTAGTTCAAATGAGCCATATATAAAATAACCTATTGTAAATTTTTGATGCAACTAAATACCCAGTAGTACTGTAGTAATGGATACTCTTATCCGTTTAATCCAATTCATGAACACAGTAGAGTTGCAGATTGGATTGAGGAATCAGTCGTTTGAATTCCAGTCAAGCTCATTACATTCACTTACATGCTAATATCTCTAGCTATGGGTAAATAGTAGAACAGACTGGATTCTATAGCCTTGGGTGGCAACCAGCCTAAGAGAAGGAAAACTCTGAATTCTAAACTGTATGTAGCTAAAGAAAGGAGCATTCACATTGATTTGATGATCCTGATGATGGTTGACTCTTATATATATATATATATGAAGAAAAATATATGAAAAAACAAAAATCCGAATATGCAAATATGCTGTTTTAATGTTATTTCAATGTCGACGTCAGACGTTCCAGTCTAGTAGACCTTCTTCAGGAAATAGTTATTAAAACATAATGTCTTAATCTGAAATTTTTAAGATCAGTGTTCCGTTTCACAATATGATCACGTGGGCGATGTTGTGAAAATGTATTCCTAAAATAGTATATTTTAAATGAAAAACGAAAAAGAATTTTA
Source organism: Acanthosepion pharaonis (assembly GCA_903632075.3). Taxonomy (NCBI): domain Eukaryota; kingdom Metazoa; phylum Mollusca; class Cephalopoda; order Sepiida; family Sepiidae; genus Acanthosepion; species Acanthosepion pharaonis. The sequence continues at coordinate 237,101 of CAHIKZ030002494.1, read as the reverse complement.
TTTTAATCTAAAATTTATAAGTACGTTTGTTGAGCATTAATTTTGCAATGTATGACTGATAATATTGTACACCAAAGTAGCATACATTCCAGTATTGATGTCAAATTTTATATTAGTTTCATTGAAATCCATCTATTTTAATACATATTCTTTTAAAAAAAACCCTGTTTATAAATATAAAATAAAAAAATTAAAATTTAACATATGTAATGGTTAGTCTCCACTCAGCACTTGAAGATTGCATTGTGCATGAAACCGAGCTGTGCTACTGGTGAGGAATATGTAAATTTATTAATATATACTTAATAGCTCTGCTATATTACATCGAACACTATTTAGCACCAGCACTCAATTTGCAATATCTTATATATGTTCATACATTCTTTATATATATATATATATATATATATAGTGTCACACTTTTTCAACTTTATTTAGAAGCTGTAAGCCCATAATATACCATTTTGGAATTTGGCCAACTCCATGAGCATTTTGGATTTCAAGGTTTTATTACTGTGATTGTTTTGGGATTCCACCATATTGGCTTCTTTTGATAAAAACAATTAAAGGTACACAACTCTCTAACTTTTAATAGCTCATATTCAAATGAAAAAGTTAGTTCTAAAATTAGTGTTTCAAAATAAAATTGTTTGTTTTCAAATTTACTCTTAGTTTTCATTACTGTGATTGTTGTTGGCAGTTTTTTCTTTTCTTTCTTTCTTTTTTTTTTTTTTAAATATGATTTTTTGCAACAAATTTTTTTCTACAATAATTTTTACAGTTTGGAAATAAATTTGGGAATAATTAAAACTAATTGCAAAATCCAGCATGTCTTACATTGTTAGCAAAATAAGTAACATTAGTATCCTTCAGGATTTAAATTCATGTAGAAATTAATATAGCAAAAATGAGCTTGAGAAGAATAATTATATATTATCACACTATTATGGAGCAAACAAACCTGAACAGATTTCTAATTTTTTTCAGTTTTCTTTAGAAAATTACTAATACATTATAATTTATCTAAAAGTGTAAAATTTACCAAGTTTTCTAAAAAAAAATTAGGTATAAATTACAATTGAATTTAAAAGCAATTTGAATATTCAATTAACTCTAAGAACTAATATTTGAAATTACTAAACTAATTATCAATTTTTATTTTGTAAAAATCTAAAAAAGGTTTTTAGAGTTAGCTTGAACAAATGTAAGCGTTCAAAAGTTATCTAAAAGGATGCTTGATAGCCTGCTTGGGAATAAAATGAATTCAACAACTGAACATACTTGGCCTGCTTCTCCTTCTTCTCCTTGTTCTGCTGCTTCTTCAGCAGCAGCAGCTTCTGCTTCTTCTCTTTTCCGCTTCTCTTCTTCCTCTTGGTCCAGTTCTTTGATGCTTTCTTCAAGAACATTTGGCCAGAAATCTCCTTCAAAATATGGCATCTCCGTTGCACTTGTAAGGTTGTTTTCTACAGCATCTTTTAGAATATCCTATTAATGGTAACATGTGCAACTTTAGCAATTTGTCTGGATTAACAGACTTTTGATAATAGTTAAAAGTTGAGTATACTGCCAAACAAAAGATTAAAGTAACTTAACAGTTACACTTAAATAATAGATGAAGATGAAAAATTGAGATTTATTGTTTTCAATTTGCTATTTTCAACTTGAGGAACACAAAAAATTCTTTGACTGTATATCAGAAAAGAGCAAATTAAACTACTGTATACTTGTGTAACGCATGATCTTGTGTATTGTGTGATCTCCAAATTTTCACTTATGAAAAATGATTTTATCATGTACCTCATGTATCATGCAAGTTCCTTTTTGACAGAGCAAATTACAGTAGACTCTTTTCCTCTATCTCTTTATCCCATCTTCTAGTTAAATAAATTAAAAAAGTAAAAGAGAATGATAAAAGTATCATTAGTAACACTATACTCGTTGTGTAAACGCATAAAGCCGTAAACAACCGAACGAAAATCAGATAAACATCTTATTAACATAAACAATGGAAAAGATGTATATTTGTTGTTTTATTTTATATGATACTAATATGTGAATATTACATGCATTATTATTGGATACAATTAAGTAAAACATCAGTTTTATCAAAGTCATGTTTATTTTAAATATAGTTGTACTTTTTGACTACAGTAAATGGATATATAGTTTATCTCATGCATGATGCAACCCCCTTAAAATTAGTCTTCAAATGTTGCATGATACAGAAGTATATATGGTATATTATAAAAGAAGAACTGATTCTTTATTGATCATACTCTGTCTACATGTGACTTTGAATGTGTCCATGTAATGTATATATCTGTGCTGTGTGAGTGACTTACATGTACTTGTGCCATTTAATGTATACACAAGCATGCACATACCCTTTCTAAGTTTGAAATAATACATACCTCTCCCAGTCTGGACAACCCCCTACCCTAAAAAAGCCATAAAAGTCTCTACATTTTGGCTTTACTATGTAATTGTTATCAGTGAGAAAGGGAAATTAGCTCTTATGGCACAAATGTCCATTTCAATTTCATTCAAATTGTATATTTGTACATTTGTGCATGTATATTCAATGACTAACCTAAAATATTTCTACAAAATTTAATAAATTTTTATTTTTTAAAATTTAAAAATATTACCAGTTTTTCCTCTAAAATTACTCATGCTATTTTCCCTTCATTTCACATGTGTCATTTTTTCCTGAATTAACATTTTTATAGTTATTAATTTAAAAAAAAGAAAAAAAAGAAAAAAAGTTTAGCCTAAACTCACTTTATCATCATAAATAAAAAAGTGAATATTTACTTTATAGTCATATCTATGCTATCATGTTGTAAGTACTATTAAATAGATATAAACAGACTGATGATGATATACGATATCTACGTGAACACATCATATCTTGCTTCATGATGCAACTAGTTGCTTTCTTTATAATCCTCAGCTATTCGTATAGGATGAATCTCCAATGTGTCACTAACCTGAAACTGACTGATACCCTTCAAGATATAATGAACAATGGGAAACTTCTTGGAGGAAAATTAGTTCTACGCAGAGATTCTTGGCAAATTCCTCTGGTAATCCACAGAGCTCTATGACCTTTGTAAATCGATACATAAATGAAAAGGTCATCTATTTGGAGTCGTAAAGTTTTCATTAAGACAAATATGAAAGTTGTCAATTGTGAAGGAACAATTCCAAACATTGCTAATGCAGACACACTTTCCTCCAGATATCACTATGAATCTACCCTTTTTTAATAGTGAATTAGTTTATGTTCATTTAGCAACAAATTTTTACCCCCTTGTTTCTGTATTGAACTGAATATTTTTCTAATAAATGCAGTATTTTAAATGTATAAACAATTTAGATTTGAAATTAGGTCATTTTTCTGTCAGTCAAGCATGGCATAACTATTTTCTCACAAACAAACCTGTTAATATTTTAAATCTTAAAAAAAAAATTAGATTATTATAAGGTTTTATTGATCTTTTCAGAAATTATTCAGTAATAAATTTTTTCATTTTTAAAAATTTTTTGTAGAAATTTTTAGGTTTGTCATTGAATTAAAATATAATGCACACACACACACACACACAAATTTAATAAGATTGAAAAGGACATCTGTGTTGCAAGGGTTAACTTCATCAACCACTTAATAAAAAGAAAGAGCATATGCCTAAATGTGTTCCCCCTTTCAAGTCATTTGTAAACTGAATATATTTTCTAATAAATGCAGTATTTTAAAATGGACAAAAAAAAATTTATATTTGAAACTTGATCATAATGCCATCAGCCAAGTGACAGGTACCAAGCTCGTCAAGAGTAGTTTCTAGATTATGGTTAAGGTACTCATTCCAACTATAAGACTTAATTATATAAAATTGTTTCATTAATTCCTTCATTTTTATACAACAAAATAGCTTAAATGACAAAAATCACACTACAATCATAGCTAACAAGGGCTGTGATATCCTTGGACAACAAATAATAAAAATAAAAAAATTCTGCATGCAATCCTTTAAACTTACCTTGTAATCAATCACAACACGCTCAATAATAGCTTTATCCAGCATCTTCTTGTACCATTCTTGCAGCCGTTTAGGTTTGGGAATTTTCTGTTCTGGAGGATGGCAGTGAAAAATATAATCATCTCCTTCACTAGGAGGACAAGCCCATATATGAGCCATTGTGTATCCTAATCGCCTTACATATTCCAAATAAGCAATCAGAATTTCATGATAAACAGCTGTCCTGAGAGATCGTGGTTGGAAAAAGTGAACACTATCCAAATAAGATATATACACACGCCTGAAATAAAATTGGAACAAGTTTTTTTTTCCCCAAAGTTGTTTTATCTAACAAGCAACACATGAAAAAAATTCACTTGTTTGCATGGTATGATTGAAAATTTAATAATAAAACTTATGTTACAAATTACAATTTAATAATGAAATTTATGTTACAATATTGTTATATTTATAATTTATGATACTAAAATTATCATACTAAATTTGTGTTTTTTAAAAATTATATTGTTGTAGGTAAAATGATAAAATATTCAATGAAAATGCAACAAATTAACAATTGAAACTTTTATTTACATTCTTCTATCAACAAAGAAAAATGACATACCTTTTATTTGGTTGGTTACAATCTGAGCCATATTCCTGTACATGCATACCGAAGAAACAAACATCAACATTATCAATTTCTTCAAATGCAAACATTGCCTTAGCTCTATATGGAAAGCTGTCTGGCATTTCATCCCCAAACCTACAACAAACAGAAAAAAACATTTATATTCAGTAAAATATACATACATATCAAAATTCAAGATATTTAAAATTAGATTGGTCAGCTATATTCAACATCCATTTAGAAAAACTATATCTTATTTTTTTTAAATGAAATGCTAAATAAACTAATTCACAAACAATTCTAATTTTTTTTGTCATTTTGTACAAAAATTAAAAAGAATAAATAATATAAAAATTTAATCTACACAGTAAAGTTAGTATTTTGTAAAGAAATCAATGAGAATCTATGAAGTAGCTAACATACCGGCTTTTCATTCCTTGTTTCACCTCCACTGATTTATCTGAACTTGACAAAACCCGGATAGTTACTTCTCCAGCACCTGCATCTTTATTTTTGAGGAAATTATTTACACGGTTTTCAAGGTATATTCCAAGTTTTGTATTCGGGAGACCTGTATAACGTGGAAAAGCTGAAAAGAAAGTAAACTCATCAATCAAAAAGCTTAACACCAGGTGTATAAGCTGACTCTTTAATTCCAAGCCAGCCATGGGGAGTCAAACCAACCAAGCAGTAAAATAATTAGATGCCAAAAGTGGTTATGACCAGCTTAGCCAATCGATGTATTCTGCTGACACTATGGATTAAAAATATTTTAATTTCTAGTTGTCAAATAAAAAAAAAAAACAAAAAAAACTTACTATAAAGAGAAAACTGTCACCAAGTGTCCATTGGACATAAAATGAAACTATATAGAGGAACTTAGAATTGATATATGTAAGTATAATAGTAATGTATTTAAAATGCTGTCATAAAAGTTTACAACAGTATAAATCTTAATTTTTCTGCTTCTCTTATAAAAAATTTACACTGAAATGTACTTTTGTTAATATGTTGACTGCCAGAGGTCAATTACAAAATCCAACTTCAAATGCCAACTTTATAATAGCCATCATAATAAAAAAATTTTAGGAGTTGATTTATTGCTTCAACTGAAATCTTAATATTGTTTTCACACTACCAAGCACAAGATAACTCTTAGCGTCATAATAAAAACTGCTAACCAAGAGTTAATCATGTGGTTGGCAATCAATGTTAATGAAATGATGAATGGGGATTACAATTGTATTTTTTACCATATCCTGAAGCTCAGAGAGGTTATTCTCCCTTGGTAGGCTGAGATTTAAGCTTTTAAAATAATTTAAAAACCATACCAACTTGTATACCAGATTCAAAGTATTTAATAGAGTTAGATTTGAGGTAAAAAGAAAAAAGATAAAAAATTGACTTATATGCCAATCTAACTTTACTGATTCACAAAAAACATTTTAGTAATTTTCATACTGAATAGTAATCAATCTTTAAAATACTGAAAATATCAGGTTTGGTGCTTAAATAAAATTTGAGTATTGTTGAACATTTCAATTCTTGATCATTCATTATTAATACTAAGGAATTGCATTATTAACTTTGTATTAGCTTTCTAAGAAATCACTTATTAATTTTATTATTAATTACTTATTGTTTTATCATTTATGGTACTTTTACTCCAAAATATTTATCAATTTTTTTATTTTTTTTTTATGATATCCGGTTTTATTATCTTTCTCATTTAACCTGAGCAGAGAAGTCAGTGACAACAGAATGAGGAAATGCCAACTGGTCAATTTATGTAATACATTTCTTCTACAGTTTACATATATTTTAGTTGAGAATGAAAACAATGAGTTATCAATGTTAGCTCTTAAAACTATTCAATCAACCTATTTTGAACAAAAGTAAAGAAAACAAAACCAATTTGGAAATGTCTCATAACTTTTTTTTTTTTTTTAAATTTTTGCCCTTCATTATAGCTCCCAAGTGTAAGGTAGACTCTTCTGATAGCAGTGCTTCAAAGAAAAAGAAAGTCATATAATTAGACGCTCAGAAAGGTGAAACATCGTCAAGTTGCTAGGACTAAGTCGTACAACTGTCTCAAGGATCATTGGTGATAAAATGTATATACTTGAACATGTGAATGGATCTGCTCCTATGAAATCTACTGTGATTACAAAGCATCATAGTGATTGCATTATTGAGATGACACATTTATTAATGCTTTGGTGGAAAACCAGCATTAATGGTGTATCCCAGTGTGCCTTATGTTGATTCAGGAGAAGGCTGAGAGATTTTTCAAGTCCTCGAGTACTGTGTTCCCCATGTTTTTTTTGTTTTTTTATTTATTTGCCACAAGTAAAAGTTTAGGAATTATCTTTTTTTTTTTTTTTTTTTCTTTTTTTAACTGTTTCATTTCATTACTGCTGTGCATGTACTCCATGTGTTTAATTTTATTTATTTACCACAGGAGTAAAGGTCAGGAATTGTTCTTTTTTGTTATCTATTTTCTATTTTTACTGTTTCACTTTATTACTGTACTGTGTAATGTGCTCCATGTGGGTGGAGGGTGGCCTTTTTTTAAATCAAAATCTGGTATTTTTCTACAAATAATTAGAACAAAACTATATTCTGTGATTTACTCTCCTTTCCAATACATTTCATCTCCTAGAATTTAAAAAAAAAAAAAAAAAAAATCTTTATATTTGATCTTCCAATTTATTTCAGTAAATCAAATAAATCAATAAATTAGAAGCTACATTAACATTAGGATGCTTGTCTGTTGGTAGTTGCATAATTAGAAGAAAAAACTTGAATTTACAATGAATGAGTTATTTTATGGAAATATTTCGACTGGTCACTTCTTAATTTGAGTAAAACAGTGCACTGTTTTAAATCATTCGTTGGAACTACAATTTTTTTCTTTTAATAGAAGCTATATTATTATCTAACAATAAAATTATGGGAAGATAGCATTTAAAATTGGATGAACAAGAATGAATAGAATGAGATGTTGCATCAATGGAGTTATATTTGTTACTATTTTAACAAGTATTCTAAATATAAACATTTTTCTATCAGCTTGCAATACACCATGTCTAAATATAACTTTAGACTATTATGAAAAGTCAATCATTTGTATAATTCAGAGCAATCATGCCCTATTACAACTGTTGCATAAGCACAACTTAAAAGTAATTTTAAAATTGTTCCCATCATGAAAGCATCTGCAATACGATTTAAAAATTTAGAATTAACGTTTTTAGTGAAATTTTATTATATAGTTGAGGACTGAGGTTGAGGTATTTTTCCTCAAAGAATAGCCCAAAATGGAAAAAAAAAGATATTAACTTGAGGTCGAAATATACCATTTGACTTTTTAATAAGATCATTTACCAAACAAAACGATAGTAAAATAAATTTTTTTTAGATTTGTTGTTTGTCTCAATCTATTGTATTTACAAAGTGTTATAACTCATTCTTAGGCAGTTAAGTATTAAAACATTTTGTAATTTTCATTTGAATTACTGGGACGCGGAGTGATTGTTATTTACATTCAGATTAATGCTTTCACTTTTATTGTTATCAGGTTACAGCTGTTGCACTCACTGGCTTTCTTCAGGTGTCTGTCAATCTAGGGAATTTTCAGGGAATTTCAAACTGAACTCTAATCTATAGCAAGTAGATTGTTCTTGTTCTGTTGTTCATGTATAAGGATATCTCATCTTGTTCTTTTTTAGTACTACTCCATTTCCACTGAATCTGTAATACCCAGCCTATAGACAATAGTGGATTAAAGTGTTAGTTTGTGGATTTCATGGCATTATAAAAACATAGTTCAATCTCTGGGCTGGGCAATGCAGATAGACTAAGTAATAATGGTGAGCAATAACTGAGTAGTATTAAAAAGAGCAAGATATCACTAGAGTTGGATAAAAGAACAAGAACTACTACTTTAAATAAAGTTCAAAATTACCTGAAGGTTTCCCAGATCAACAGAAACCTGAAAAAAGCCAGAGAGCACAATGGCTGAAATGTTGTGATAACAACAAAGATTAGGATATTAGTCCAAATGTAAATAGTACATGCTGTGTGTAAAAGAAATTTACTCTCAGCTGATCTATTTTGTAGACAATATTTTGATTTTGATTTTATTTATCAGAAAATAATACCAGTCAAATTAATAATGAATTTTTTTTTATTAACCTTTCACAAAAATGAATCATTTAAAAAGTAAAAACTTGGGTAATTCTAGATCTTGTTGCCAAAGAAATTTATTAGAAACTTCAAATATGAATTTTTTCATTATTAAAAGTTGTTTTCAATACTAAGCATGTAAATTGATTATTAGTTTATGTTTTGCTTGTGTACGAAGCCTGACAAAATGCAGCTTGTGAAACCAACCAGTATGACCTGTAAGAGATTTCAAAATGGTAAATTTTTTATGTTCATATTTGGCAATTGATCGCATATGAAAAATTCAGTTTTGTGACTTATGTACTGTGTTCCTTCAGGATATGGATGATCGTAGCTCTCCACATTTTCCTGCCATTTGTTGCTCTTAGTAAAGTTTGTTTCTTTGCAATCTCTCCTGATCCTTGTTCTGCTAACCATTTACACAAGCTCGTTAGGTAGGTTATGCACGGCTTTTCTCAGGTCATTTTGTCTTCAATAAGTCCTGTAACTGTCAAATTTTTTAATACCTCTTTCCCAGAAATTTCAATTGTCTTTTTCTGATAAGTGTCTTTTTTGTTTTCACTAATATTTTGCTAATTAATCCCTTTAATACTCCATAGTAAAAGAAAAAGATTACCCCTAATTTCTTGTGTGTGTGTGTGTGTGCGCTTCTATCTCTCACACCAAAAATCCTATTCAATGGTTTCATTCAGACTAGAGTTGAATCAAATTCATTTAGAAGTGTAGTGATGAAGAAGTTCTTTTGAAACTGTCAATGATGAAAATAGATGGGTAATGTAAACTGAAAGCAAGCATTCTCTGGTCCCCCATTTGAAGAAAGTATATATGAGAAGGGTGAAAAATATCATGGCTTTGCAAAAGTGTCTAAGATATGACTTTTAGCTGCCAAGAAGACACAAAACTCTAAAATCATTTTCCCCCAGACTTCAATAAGGTCCAACTAATTCTTTTGTTGCTTTGCATGATAGTTTATTGAAAGATACAACTTGGACCATCATCAAAATTTACTGCAATTAGGCAGAAGAATCAAACAGAAAATATAAGGATTAATTAAAAGTCTGTTACCTATAATTGTATCAAATATATTAAAAGTTGAGAACACATTATTGAATACCAACTCAAAAGTTTCAAAATTGTATTAAGTATCCCAAACTTTTAATATTATTGGAACAATTATTGATCTACGTTATTATTGAGCACTTTATTAACCAAAATTCTGTCTACATTCAATTATGTTATACTAGCTTAAAAGCTGTCTTATTTGGTGGTATTTAAATTAGTTCCTGCAGAGAGCCCTTGATTGAGCCTTCATCACAATAGGTAGGGAGTAGTTGCAATAGGCAACAATAAATTACAGAACTCAAAATTGATTGCTGCATTTAAGTATTGCATTAATATTTGAGCTTACCTTTTAAAGGTTCAATGATAATTCTTCTGCCACCACTTAATCTAAAGACAATTTGATAATTTGATGTACATAGGTCCTATACAAACAATTATTTTTATTTCATGGGCGACTTTCGCTGGATTTTGCAATTAATTTTGATTATTCCCAAATTTATTTCCAAGTTATAAAAATTATTGTACAAAACAATCACAGTAATGAAAACTTGAGAATCCAAAATTTCAGGATTGTTGGTCCAGATCCGGGCCCCGAAATGTTTTTAATTTGCTCACGGAATTGGCCCGATTCCAAAATGGTATGATACATTTGGCTATGGCCTCTAGGAATAAAGTTGAAAAAGTGTGACAGTGATACACTGACATTTGCATTTATTATATAGATTGTATAAATTTATGTATATCAATAGGTGTTATATTTCTGTCAAGAGTTATGAAGTTGACAATTGTCTAATTTCTTAATCACAACAGCTGAAAATTCTTAATTCAACTCTGCAATAGAAGATTTTCTTTTAACACTTCTTTTCCTTACAGAAGTCAGTCACTAATTCAAAACCATCATCTGTATCAGCTCACCTTTTGCCTCTCAGGCTTTCTTCTGTCTGTTGCACATTTTCGTAAGATAGAGCAAGGCACATACAAATCATTTGTTTTAAAAGTTGTTGGTGTGAATTTTTCAACTAAAATCTAATGATGTTGGTTTGGTATTTGCTGCAGTATTTAATAAAAAAAAATTTGCAACTGATAATTAATGTGTAAATTTTTGTAACAAACAATTATATTTTATGTTTCTAATTCATTGGGAGCAAAATGGCTTTGTGGTTAGACATGTGGACAAAAGAGATAAATGTTTATGTTTATATTATGTACTAAACTACTTTTCCTAGACTTTTAAACAACATAGAAATTTATCAGTTTTAAGAATTTTTTTTCTATGATTTATTGAAGAATTGGATGCATTTTGCATGTAGGTCTGTCCACAAGAAAAATAGTATGTCTTACTTTCTTAAACTGTTTGAAATTCTTGCACAAAAAAAAAAAAAAAAAAAAGAAAAAAAAAGTAAGATAACTATATCCCTTGAAAAAATATGCACATTGTTCATAAATTTGATATTCCTATATCTTCGTATATAGCATATGAATCCATGCCCCTTTATCTGAGAATACCACTAAAATGAAATGCAATTTTTTTGCAATATTACAATAAATTATAACTGAGAATAACTAAGATGCTTATCAAAATTTTCCCCAAAGTAAAAACAAAAAAATAAAAAACATTGATATATGTGTGCATGTGTGTCTTTTCTATAAGCTAGCACCCTAAAAAAATCTTTTAAAAATGCCCAATTTCATACAAAATGAGTAATATTTTGAGAAATTTCCAAGGTAAGGTTCACAAATTAATTCTTAGATTGCTCAGTAGAACAAATTGATTTTTGAACTGTGATATTGTACTCAATTTTAAATTTGGGGTTTGACAATTTTTTTCCCCAAATCATTAGTTTTTTGAGGAAAAGTTTAAAGATTAAGCTTAGGTTAAAAAGTGAAGCATTGGAATTTCATAATGGTGATTAATGAAAAAGCCTTATAAAATTTATAAACGAAATATATTACAGTTTGTTTGAAATTAAGAGGGATAATAAATTCCATAACGAACAACTGTATATCTTCAACATGATCCAGAAAATAAAGCAACAGTCACATGAAATACTTGGGGTTTTAGAAGAAATTTTAAAAATACATTCATCAACTCTGAAACAACACACTGGTTCAATTTTATTAACCTTTCACTAAATGATGTTTGTGAACCTGCAGGTTTTCTAATAATGAACTTCAAGAGATTCTAATGAATGAACATTAGAGTTGCTAAATTTATTTGCACATTTGCAATGTGTGAGAAAGAACAGTTAAATTAACTACTGAAGCTTCACAAATTGTATATGGACAAGCAAGGCAGAAGTACATTATTATTAAATCATTGTGTCATCACATAAGATCATCATTTACTTCAAAGGGAATCTATCCTGAACAATTTAGCTATATTATGATGTAATATTACACAACAGTAGTTTTTGTGTGATTTTCAATAAACAATGCAAATTTAAAACATTGTTATATAATTTGTGCCCAGCAATATTATGTTTATATACAGTTTTCTCTAAGTTTTGTTTTTATTAATTATGACCTAATAAATGGTACAAGATCTTATTCATTGATTAGCTTTTTAGTAATCTTTTACAATGTTTATACAGCTTTTACTTATCAAATAGGAGTAAAAAAAAAAAATGTATATTTTGCTTGTGGTGATTCATAATTAGAATTCTGGTTTGAATATATTTTCCATTCAATGTATCTAATACAAAAATATCAACTTTATTTGGTTTAATTTTGAAAGAGAAAAATGTTAAAGTCAGTTTGTAAGCAAAAACCTGTGAAAATTAGGTATTTCTGTACATTTTTCTCAGATGATCTTTAAAACTAAATGTTCAAAAATTGATAAAAGCTATTTATCTAATTTTTAGTGTCAGTACTTATTACATCAAACCCCAGCTTTTGCAGAGTGCAATGGTAATTTTTTAAAAGTGAAAAAAAGAAATGATAAAATGAAAATCTGGCTCCAGAATATTAAATTAGCTCAACTTGCACTAACAGACATCCAGAAAAATTAATATTAAGATACATATCTGACCTATTTCTCTATTGCAATGACCATCTTATCTTTCTGGAACATGGAAAATATGCCCATTAACATAGAATTTATTTGAGCATCAAAGGTAACAGCAAACAAGAAATCCACATGATGGACATGAAAGGTGTGCACCTCATCTATTCTTTGGGCTTGGTGGTGCTTACAATGATTTTTCAGGAGGAGAGATTTGAAATTATCAAAAATATTCTAGATGAACACAACCTGGTTGTGGAGGATGGCATTCTTCATATGCAACCACATGATTGTAATGAACATGCAGGTTTCACAAGTAAAGCCTTGCTGCAAACTTTCAATCATTTCATGAAAGTTGCAATACATCTGAGAGTATGGATCTTTGATCAGAGTCCCTAACTAGCAACAAACAATTTTTAATTGTGAAAAATGATAGGTGAGCATTGGGATTTCCTGGACCAGAATGGAGAGGGAAGAGCAACCACTACTGGAAATACTGCTCATAATATGTTCCATGAGATACTTTGTCATTGAAACAGTCCCTGAAAACTATCAAGATATTGTCAAACAATGTGTTATTTTATCAGAAAAAGTTAATGTGGTTGAATATAAAAAATTCTGCAAGGTTCTACATGTGTATCTTCTGATTGACAAAAAAAACATTTTGAAGGTCCTTCCCAAGCTCTTAGGATATTAAGAGCTTATTCAGTTAAATGAAACTCAGGGACTACATAACTTTGATGAGTTTGGGTTGGTGGGAAATAAGATACTGAGAGACATTTCTGCCAAATTAGCAAAGAAAACTTTACAAAATGAAAATCTGGTGGACACAATATGAAAAATCTGGTTAGCTTCTGACCCTAAGGCCCAACACTACTGCAAGCATTGTTCAGAGTATGGATATTGTGTAAAGTAAAAAAAAAAAAAACCCCTGTGGAAGGGGTCATATACTGATGATTCTTTATTCTTACTTTTGTGGTATTTGTAATTGTTTAAATGTGAAATTTAATTGCTGCTGAATTGTTTCCAACAATATCTCAATTATTTGTAAACAAAGATTCATCCCCAATTCAGCCCCACCCAAAAATTTTCAAATTCATTCTCAATAAGCCAATTCTGTGAATTCCCTCAGTGACATATGTAAAAGGCGCATTAAATTACCTCTGAATCATGTATAAAAGAAAAGTTACATTGTTTTGGACCCAAAATATCCATATATAGAAATCAGGCTCTAGACCTAGATTTTTTTTTTTTTTTTTTTATTATTATTATGTTTGAAATATTTGTTTAAATCATGAAATGTTGTTCATTCTCTTAAAATACAATTCCAACAAGCTCTTAACTAGCTCTGAATCTTGTCTTAGTCAAAGTTTGGTGATATTTTAGTTTTGGGATATAAATATCCATATATGGAATTTTGGTTCCAGATTCTGAGTTTTTTTGAAAATTTAAAAGTCAATCTCAGCCACACAATTCCAACAAGCATTTAACCATTATTAGGGTATCACTTTTTTCTTAAATTATGATAAAATGTCCACAAAACATTGCCAGACCACTATGTGGGTGTCTGCAATCTTGATTTGGTTGACTGCACACCCCTCATCCAGTTATAGATTTTTAGAAACCTGGGAATAGCCAGTTATATTTGATAGTTTACAATAAAAATTAATCTATGACCTTTTAAACAGAAACCAAATGTGTACAATTTTTTTTTGTTGTATTTTGAACAAGTTAATTTTTTTTTTTATTTGTCCAAGTCAGAGCTTAAAATTTATTCATTCATGACCCTATTTTTCATCACAAGATTTTTCAGGTATTAATCAAGTACACTGAAAATACATACGCTATCACTGCACTAGTTGCAATGATGCCACATGTGTGCATTTTATTACTGAAGTGCTCGTGTAGTGAATCACATTAAATTTTGTGCATTTGAAATTCAAGTGTTTGAATTTAATTTTTGCAACCCCATTTGGGGCCACAACCAATAGTTTAAGAAGTACTAGTTTAAGTTAAAAACGTGATAATTACAGAGATTTTCAGTGAAAATAAAAACAATATGCTGAAAAAGTAAAGAAAAAGTAAAAAAAAAGCCACCAATAGAGAAAGACTTCTTGAGTTAATACATTAGGTGGGATGAATTGGCAATTGACTGATTCAAACTGATGGTCTTATATTTTTCTAATCTCTTTCCTTTTTTGGTAATCTATTTTAAAATCCATTGTGCTGCTGAAATTAAATTGTAGTTTCAAATAGACTCATTTCCAATCATTTAGTTTTTTTTCTAATTTATTGTTTTGTTGACTTGAAATTAAATCTAAAAAATATTATGCCACCTCTTTATTTAATTTAAAATCTATCAAATACAGAGTCATCATTTTAAAAATGAAAGTGTTTTATATTGTTTAAGCCTTCCCTTTCTTAAACATCCTTCTGGTTTCTAAAATCCATTGTTGGTGATACAGACAAAAGTATTTTCTTTTATTCAACCAGTCACTATAGCCAAAGGAGTGAGACAAATTTTTGTTGGCTATACATTTTTAATGTTTCTCATCTTAAATCTTTCTCATAAAGAAATATTTGTCAGGATATCCCCCACCCCCAGAGTTGTTTTTATCTATTTTTTTTTGCCTGTGAATATCATTTGTGTAGAATTTGACTGTATATTTTTATTTGTAATTTTTCCTGACTTTTCTCTGTATTTTTCTAAATATATTTCTCATTATGTGGCTATTTCTACTGATTTTTCTTTAGATTTTTGTGAATACTTTTCTTCATGTGGACATTTTCCCACATTTTTTTTTTAAATTTTGCAATATCTTGTATAGCATAAGCTGAAAGAGAAAAATAGAATTGGGGCACTGAGCTTTAAAACTTGACTGGACAGATACATATTTTTTAATTATTTCCAGTAACAAAATAGACTTGTTATCCATGAAACAGTATCAATTCACAAATAATGTGAGGTAGCACTTTGAAAGCAAATATCAGATTTACACATGAAAATAGGATTGTAACAGCCAGTTTGGTGAAAAATCTTGATGAGGAACAAATGTTTTTCAAAGTAGCCAATACAGAACGTTCAATGGTAACTACAATAAATTTCAGGGAAATTACTGTCACCAGGAAATCATTCACAGTGAGACTTTGTCAGGAAGTCTTATTTGCTGTCAGGATTATATAGAGAAAAGGTTGTATTCATGAATGTTGGTCTCTTAGGCATGATGATAAAGTGAAGAGTGTTTCAAATTTGACATAGCAATTAATGCCAAGTTATTCAATAGCAATAAATGAAAGCAGGGACTGCCAAAGTATAGTACAGCTTTTTCTTTCAATGAGTTGATAAAATTTCAGTGAAGAATTTGTTAGTATGCAATTATTAACTGGTTGTGCAACTGGACAGGAATGAAATAAGAAAATGTATTAATATAAAATTAGAAACTGATTTCACAAATTTAGTGCCTGTTTGCACTGACAGAGCTGTTTTTCTTTTACAATAATTCCTTAAGAGATGAATATTCTCCCATCACTGCATCATACATCAGCAGGTTTTATGCTGAACAGTTATAAAATTCAATCATATTATATTTGTTGTAGTTTCCATTGTAAACAACCATCATTCTAGAGAGCTTAAACAGACTAATAAAAGCTTTTCTTGAAGAGGCAGGTACTGAATACAGTGATTTGATATACTGCACAGAAGTAAGATTGTAAAGCTGAGGAAGGGTATTACAATGTTCTGTGCCTCTGAAATAGGAAATATCTCAATTTTTAGAAAATCAACTGAGAGAGCTTGAAAATGAAACTTGAAATTATGATCTCCTCTTCATGTGTGATAATACAAATGAACTGAATGCTCTTAATATTTAACTTCAGGATAAAAATCATCTAATTTCCCAACTAGTTGCAGTATTAAATCTTTCAAAATTAAATGGCAAAAGGTAGAACGTGTCAGTTTTCTACATATGTGCAGCATATCCCCAAAAGTAAACATGTTGAGATAGGAGCAAAATAGGCCAACCAATTTTTTCTCAGATATAAAGTTGAAATTGGTTGAGAATACCTTTTCTATCAAACCAGAAGTGCCCACAGAATTTCAATTAAAGGTGATGGAAATTTAAGATTCCTTTATTTACAAAAGTATTGAGAAAGCAGCCTGAAATACTTTATAGGGAACTCCATGAGATCACTAAAAAAAGAGCATAGCATAATGAAAAAGATGTCAAACTTGACAAAAACAAAATTTTATCATCTAAATTATTATGTTATTATGAAGAGGAAAGACCAAAGTTTTTTTTTTTAATTATTTTTAAAAATTTTTTCCTTCTTTTTAGAACATTCTAAATTTTGATAAAAAAAAAAAAAAAAAACTTGTTTCTCTTTGTATAACCGGAAATATTAAAATAACGTATAATTTTTAGCACGTTTTTTTGTATGACACACATTAATTTAGAAAATCTTGCAAAAATAAAAATAATTGTTGGATGTTAATGAATCTTTCAGAAACTATTCTCACAGATGATCGAAATTATGTTTTTGGGGTTTTTTTTGGGTTTTTTTTTTTTTTTTATTAAAGTCATGGCAGAAATATTTTTTTTTATATATTTATTACCCACCCCATAACTAATTTCATGAAAACTCTAGAAATTCGATTGAATACAGTTTAGTGATTACAATAGTTAAAAGCACAAGGCTTTGAGGAATGAAAATCATGTTTTTTTTGTTTTTTTTACATTGTACAATACGTGAAAAATCAGCTCTGAATTGTAACATACAAAACTCAATAAAACAAAGATATTATTTAATTTCAAATGCTTTTATTTGTTTTTAGTTGTTTTTATGAATATGGACAATATTTTCTGAAAGCAAAAAATTTTTTCGATGAAAAATGAATTTTTAAATACAATTATTTATTTCTTTAATTATAATAGATTTTTACATTTAAGTTGTTGAAATATTATAAAATTAGTTAAAAAGCCGCATACACTTTCGTAAATGTCCTTATGAGATAGATCTTTTTTTACCACATTGTAAATTGTATTGTTTTGACTAATCAGAAGACCCACAGTAATTAAGAAATATAATTTTGTGTTTATAATCGGGCTGTAATTATAAAGTACGGAAGACCAACCAGAATACAATTAAGTTATGTTATTTGAGTTAAGCATTGTTCTCCGCTGTGAAGGCCATTACTTTTGCAAAACACGTGTGGAGAAGTTAATTTGCTTTTTCAATTTCAACT
Organism: Acanthosepion pharaonis; assembly: GCA_903632075.3. NCBI lineage: Eukaryota > Metazoa > Mollusca > Cephalopoda > Sepiida > Sepiidae > Acanthosepion > Acanthosepion pharaonis. Next base: position 218,958 of record CAHIKZ030002494.1, on the reverse strand, counting down.
GAGAAGGGTACCTACAAGTAACAGTATCATCTTATGAAATTTATATGATCTTATTTTTATATTAATCTCAGTTATGACATTTTTCCATAAATGAAATATCAAAATTAATAATAAAATGAATGGAAATACAAATAACACAGTAAAATGTAATAAATGTACATAAAATTATAGTATTTTATGTACACTTCTGATAAAATTTCATAAGAAAGGTACCTATAAATTAATTAGATACCTTTCTTATGAAATTTAATCTCACTCTTAATAGTTTTATTTTAATTTCTTTATAATATATTTTCCATAAAGCATCGTAAACGTAAAGTAGAAAGCTAAGTACATAAAAAAAAAAAAAATTAGACCGCTGAAAGTTTTCCTTAAAAATAACAAGGTAAATAATCTGTTCACTTAAATCTAAATAATTTCACTTTTCTCCTATAGTAGAACAAATTATCCTCACATAATCCACCAATATGTCATCCAACACCCGTCAAGTGACCTGCTTTGTTTTATTTTCAAACTACATCTTTTCAGCACAGAATCTAAGTTAAGCTTGGTTCAAAATATTTTAAATAAATAAACATTATAATTCCTGATTTTCTTTAAATAAGTTTTGAAAAAATGATAATTGATTTTTAAAAGAATTTCAAACCGAGATTTTCATATTTTTATAAAATGGAAAAAAATATAGTTGCCATGATTGATTATCTGTCAATTTTGCTGACTAAAAAAAAAAAAAAAGATTTTTAACAAAAATTTTGGACATGCTAGGAACAATTAAAAAATGTAAAAAAAATACCGCAAAAAACTTTGATCTTTCCTCTTAATAATAACATGAATATTTAGATGATAAAATTTTGTTTTCATCAAGTTTGGCGTTTTTTTCATCATGCTATGCTCTTTTTTAGCAATCTCATGGAGGTACCTACTTTACAGAAGGCTTGATATGAAGAAATATCAAACTTGTGATGAAAATATTCACTATTTTTTTTAAACATCCACTTATGTGAAACAGACATTCTGTCATGAACATAAATAAGAGCATGCAATGTCCTTTTACTGATGGTCATTCAGAAGATATTTTGAAAATATATTCTACAAATATGTCTGTGGAATATGATGAACTTGTTGCTGAGAAGATATGTTACATTTCTCATTAAAAATCAAAGGCAACCTAAATTCTTTCATGTGGTCATTTAATACCATTACTAAAAAGAAGATGAAACTTAGCACTGAATATTTTTTTTAAGAAGCAACCATGTATCTTTATAGTTAGCTTTGTAAAAAAACAAAAATCATACAAAATCTCTGGGTACTAACACTAATGTAACTTCTTGGGGGTGGGGTAACTATTGTCAAAAGTAAAAGTTATACACCATTTAAAAAAAAAAAGAAAAAAAGAGTGACCCCTCCTTATGTTGCTTGTAGGGATTTAAAAACATGGGCACTCAATGTAATAAGGAGTAATGGTTCAGTATGTGTCAACTATTTTTTTTTATAATTTTTTTTTTTCAGAAAAAAATGTCAACATTTGATTTTTTAATACCATTCCTGATACTGCTTTAGCTCTGGTCCCTGATTATGTGCGTGTGTGTGTGTATTTTATATTCTAACATAACATTTATTATTTTAATATGTGTTGGAATTCTACACTATGAAAAAATAAATAAATAAAAAAGTTAAAATTAGCAATGATTTTAATGCCCAGGTGATCTGGTGACAAGTCATGATGTTGCTAAACAAATCTATTTGATAATGTGATCTAAAATATATTACAGTGCTGGATCATGTGACCTGTAAAAATTTGTTTTAACAATGTTGAATTATTATAAACCTTGTAAAAATAGGTTTGTATTTTTGTAACAATAATGTTCACCATGTACAAGGCCCAAGAGCAACTCGAGAGTAAGAGGTAAGGTGCACAGTTTATGAGGATATAAAGAGAAGATAACTGTTAACCCTAAAGTTGAAGAGTTAAGATTGTAGACATTGAGAAGTCAGTTCCACAAAGTAGCAATCTGTGGGAAGAAGCTGTTAGTGGAACTTATCTCATCAATGGAACATGAAGGGAATTGAGAGTGGTCCACTACAGAGGGAGTCATAGTTGTACAGGTTAGAACTGATAAAATTAAGGAATGTAGTTTATCTGTACAGTTTCCACAGAAATAGTGATATATTGCAACATTTTATGTGGAAAATGAGTTGTAGGGTTGAAAATAATTTATCACTTACAAGGCTGCATAGATGCTTTTGAGACTGGAAAGTGACAACCGAGGAGCTCCTGCCTATATATGATAGTAGTATTCCATTTTCAGCTTAATCCGACTATTGCAAGAGGAATCAGATAATTACTAGGGTTTCTAGTATGTATGAGTTCCACTTGAACTTAAGTCTCAATAGGCACTCAAGGCATAGAACCTCCCTGAGAGAGCACCCATTCATTGAGATAGAAAAAAAAAAAAAAAAAATAAATAAAATTCAGGGTCCAATCAGTGATGATGGAATGTCACTAGTTTGGTTTTCAAGGCACTGAATGTAACTAGCTAGTTCTTTACCTACATTGAGCTTTTAGAGCTAGGTTAGAAGAGAGATCAACTGCCAAGTTCTGGTCATCTAGAATTTGAGGTGAACCTATATACCATTGTATCATCACATAGAAGTTCATGAAAGACCAGTATAGACTTACACAGCTCATTAATCTAAAATAGAAAGAGTTGGAGTGAGATGTGAGCTTTAAGGGACATCTGTTGATGATCACTTGGGCCTCGGCAGGCTAGCCATTAACTACCTTCAGGGACCTACCCATTAAGACTTGACAATTGATAAAACTCTTACGGATTCCGTAGCTGGAGAGCTTGTACAGCATTGTTCTATGCTACACCTTATCTAAAGCCTTTGAAATATTCAATGTGATTGTCTTTGAGATGTATTTATTGTCTAGGGCTTCACAGATTCTATTAGTAATGACTGTTAGGATATCAGCAATGGACTGAGCTGATTAAACTGTAATGCTTGTCATTCAAGAGGTTGTTCCTATCGAGATGATCAACAACCTTCAAAATTTTATTAATGACACTAAGGATGCTGATGGGTCAATATTGAAACAGGGATGGGTGAACACTCATTTAGTGAATTGTGAAGGATTTCTCCTTCAAGAAGCAGTTAAATAGTTTTGCAGGGATAACTCAGGGTTAATATTCTTAAAGACAACCACTGTGACTTTATCTTGACTGGCAGCCTTCTTAGAGTCAAAATTGAGACTTCTGAAGCTGTAATAAAAATATTACCAAGTTCATGCTCTGTTGAGAAGATGAATGTTGGAATATCTAAAAAAAAATATATTCAGAAGCCAAACCTAAGGAAGTGTGCAGCAAAGTATCAGAAATTAAATCTAAGCTTTTCTCATCAAAATGCTTACTGAAAATAATGCACATCTTTTTGTTTTTTTTATTAAGATATACCTTCTTTTGAATGCATTAGTGCATTTATGCCATTTTCCACCCACTCAGTAATTTACTAATAAATCTTTACTTGTGACCATGACTAATTTTTTGTGTTTTTTTTGTTTTATTTAGTAATTTATAAAATTTACTTTTTTTTGTAATATTTAATATGTAAACTAATCTATTCAAATGTAAACCAAGCATGTTGCTGGTAATATTTTTATGAAAAAGAATGTATAAAAGTATCTCAGTATAAAGGTTTGTGGGTATGGTTACAGAATTATCCCAGGATCCATATGCATATGTTAATAAAATATGTAAATATACTTACGTTTACAAGTATATTTTCCTTCTTTTTTACCCTGTTTACCTTTTGCCTTGAGACAGTTATCACAATAAAACCTGAATAAAAAAATGGGTATATAAAATAAAGACAATTTAATAAAATAATTTATTAATTAAAAATTATAAAAATGAAATATTTAGATAAATAAATAAAAAATCTTATAAAATATTAATTTTAATAAGAGGTTTAAAAATATATAAATAGAAAAACCAGTCTCATGACAACTTTTCAAAATTTGCTTGCTACTTATAACTAATAAAATAAGTCATATTACATTGGCTATCTGTACTTGATTGAGAGGATAGGAATTCACATAATCTGTCTTAAAAGTTTCTTCATATATAATTTTAATGCAGCAATGTTAATCTACACTCAATGCAGTAATGTTAAACTTGTGCAGATTTTATAATAATGATTTTGTACACAATATTTGGACAAAAATTTACATCAGGTATGTGAAGAGAGATTAAGAAAATAGCCAATATCATTCAAATTGCAAATTCAGCAAATTAAATCATACATACCCATTAGGCCAGAGTGGTTCAAAATATAAAGCACAGATTTGATGTAGCTTTCGTCCACATTCTAAACACTCAACAAACCTATCAAAATTTTTAAAGAAAGAAAAATGTTAAAAATATGTATTACTCATAAATGCTATAAAAATAATGATGCTTACAGATAATTATAATAATAATAATACTATTCATGTTTATGTGCAGATTGAATTTGCAACCATTTTAATCAACAACTATAGCTTCCTCTTTGCAAAGTAGAAACCAGATTTTGGTATAAAAGTTAAAAACGTTTTCTAAATAAAAATAAAAAAACTATAATAAAACTTACGGTTCCAAATCCAACTGATCATTTTTCAGTTTGGAAAACGCTTCCTTTTGTATCCGCCTTAAAAGAGAAAAATCCAATATGATAATCTCAAAAAGTAAATTATAAAATAAAAGTTACAAAGAAGAGTGTTTATTCCAGGATATCAATGGCCACTTATTGAAAGATTAAACAAGCAGTCTTTATAATCTAGAAAATAAAAAATACCAAACAAAAACTTAATAGTCCTCTGTCAATTGAAAGGTGGTAAAATTTATTTATAATGCCTTAAATCCTGTATTATATCCTTATTGCTTTTTAATTTGCACTGCAAAGAGGTTAAAAATAGCCTTAGAATTTCAATTTACCATTAATCTTTTCATCTCCTGAATAAATCATTAATATACTTCTAAAGGGAAAAAATATGAAAACATGGTAATACTTTTCCTAAAGATTTTAAAAGTATTGTTACTACTTGTAGATTCACCAGAAAGTGTAGTTACAATAAATGAAAATTCTTGTTTGTTTCTTGATGTCACAAAATTTTCCAAGACAACCAGTTTCCTTTGTGAATCCTGGGAAAGAAGCTGATACACATGGCTAATTAACAAGTGTTTAATATTTCTGGATAGCAATACAACATTTAAGTGTTGGAAGGGAAGAAAAAAAAAAAAAAAAAAAAAAAAAAAAAAAAAAAAAAAAAAAAAAAAAAAAAAAAAAAAACTGATGTAACATTCTTACAAAATTATATTGGCAAAAAGAAAAAAAAAATCAAGCCTGCAAATAATCCTTTTGTCTCACACTTATCAAGAGAAATGGTGTTTAAAATTTGATATCTCAAAATATATAAATAGACTGTATAAGATGCTGTACAAATATATTCCTGGTCCAAAGACAGTATTTGAATTTACATTTATAACAGCTTTTGTGTAATAAAACATTTTCATTTTATAGCATTTTGACACATATATAATTTTTTATAAGTGTAAAAAAGCATCACCAAAACTTTCAAAGGCAAGGTTTTCCAGAATAAGATGACATCATTTTATATACTGTAATACCAATAATTACACTATTACAATTGCTGACAGTATTTCTGTTGGCAATATTATTGAGATATCACAACTAAACATCTTGAGATTTTGGCAGCTCATCATGTCCATGCAGAGAATGCACACAAAAAGATAAGTTAATGTTTTATTCCCAAATAAAATTTATCATTAAGAGAAACATTCTGTCAAACCTATTTCAGTATGATTTTTATTTGCATTGGACATCATGGCTAGACATTACAAAATAAATTTTATCAGGACAGGTTTTAATCACATCAGATTTGATTATAAGAGAGAAAAGTGAGAAAGAATTGGAGAGAGAGAAAGAGAGGAGGGGAACCTATCAACAAACAGAGAACTGAAATTGATCAGTACAAAAGGAATTTTTCACCTGAAGTTAACATTAAACATATGAATATCATGGCAATATGATAGCATATTTAGTAATACAAAAACAAAAATTTTAAGACTAAAAACATTGACTTCTGGAATCAACACAAAAACTAAAAATTTATAAAACTTCCCCACAAACTTATTAATTCCAAAGAATACTTATGTATCTTATATTGGATACAAGGACAAAGCAAAAGAGATTTTTCTTAAAGTAGAAAAACATTGTTAATATTAAAATAACTTGAGGCAATTTTTTTTTAGAGCTGTGAAACTTGTCAATGTTTAAGCATCGAATTAAATAATGTAGTCAGGAAATTTTTAATGGAAAAAAAGAAAAGAAAAAAGTTGCCATACAGAAAGCAGATTTATTGACAGGAGGGAATGGAGACAGGGAAATTATTGTTAGTAAAACATTAGGTTCATAGGTACAGAGGATAGGTAAATAGAAAAGGTGAGATAGAAGAAAAATAGGTGGGTAAACAACAAAACAACTGACAATTACAGCATTTGCTTATTTAATTACAATATCAAACAAGTAATGTACAGACTTTTTGAAGTTTTAGCTCCAGTAAAAACTATCATTAGGAGTTAAAGAATAGACATTTTTTTATTACTAATTTATAATGCAAGGTGGCATTTTATCAAATAAATAGGTATGTTAACTGATGTAAGCACATTTATGAGGTCAATTTTTAGTTCAAATATAATACCAAATATATATAAGGAAGAAATTTAATAGAATCAATCTATTTTCTTTTAGCTAAGGACTTATATATATATATATATATATTAGTGTGTGTGTGAACATAATTAAGATGTACTATTTTTCTTTTTTTTTAAATGAATACGGCCAGATTAAAATTTAGTGCAGGCAAAGGATAAAATTTTTGACTGTTGATAAACTTGAAAATTTAGACCTTATAAATTTTGAGTAAATTAGATTGCAAAAATAAGAGAAAAAATTAATGTTAACCTATAAACTAGTTAACCTTTTCTAACTATCAGTAATTCAACTGCATTGACTACTATAAGATTAAATTGATATAATTATGAATCACCTTGGATTGACTGTCCGTGACTCGTATGATGTGAAATTAGATGATCCTAAGAGCGCTGTGAGATTCCTAAAAATTGAAAAATAAAAGATAGAAACTGCTGTAATTCATTCAGAAAAAAAAAATCCCATGAAACAATGACAAAAAGAAAAGAAAAATAAGGAACAGAAAAACTAATCAAAATTATGGAAAAAAAAAAAAAAAAAAAAAAGGTTAAAAGAAAAAAAAAAAAAGTTAAAAAAGAAAAAAAAAAAAAAGAAAAAAAAAGAAACATCACTAGGATATATCACACATGTTGAGGAGTTCCAGCAGGCAAAACAAAAGTTTAGTATACCCACTTTTTCATGTGTCAAACATTGTTTGTGCTCAACTGTGATTATGTGTGCTAATAAATAAATAAATAAATAAATAAATAAAACAAAAAATTGATGAGACTGAAGAAATGCCAATTCAAGTTTTTCATCCTTTAACTGGTCTTCAATTGAAAAGATCCAGGTAATCAGCACACTAACAGGTGATATAGTTTAAAAATCAAGAAAATAAGCACATACAGTTTCTAAGCAGGTGAGACAAAACATATACTCAATGAATTGACTATTACAGATACAATCATATCCACTTAGTCAAATCATGATTTACCATTAAAAGTAATAATGGAAACATTAGTCTACTAACAGCAATTTTAATTTTTAAAGACTAGGAAACTCACAGCACACTTTTTTAAAGTAATGAGACAATTTAAAGGTTTCATTTCTTACTGTATAAACATAGTGTAGAATATTTTGAAGAGTGTGGTGAGAAGTGACAACTCATTTCCTGTAAATATCTAAAGAAAAATTTATATAAGCAATTAAAATATCTGGTATCTGGAAAATACAGATACAAATTATCTAACATTACCATGATGTTAGAATTCATATTAAAATAGATTTTTAAATTTCTGGGCTAAAACTCCAATGTCTGCTAAATAAAAGAATCCCTAGGATATCAGTTGAAAGAAAAATTGAATTAAAATAAAAATTGTAAAAATGTAAGAATAATATATTCTAGCCAGATGTTTCTGAACAAAATCAAAGATTCTAAAATATCTCTATGTTTCAGGAATAATTAGGCATTATCATTGTTGGAAAAAGTTTTGAAGGGCTTGTAATAAGTAGTTCCTTTTTTTTCTTCTTTTTGTCATACCAACCCAAAAAAATTTAACTAGATTACAAGTTTTCAGTTATTTTGCTTTTGCTAATTACCACCAAAGTTTATTATTAGAGGCTTAGAAGATGATAAAAAGGACCACCTTGTAGTCAATGTTAATTTTTGCTTATAGAAAAAAAAGTTAGTTATGCAAATTTGAAGGTGAATACTAAAGGAAAAAACTGAATTTTTAAAATTGACATTAAAATAGAAAAAAAAAAAAGAAAAAAAAAGAAAAGAGACAGCTTATTAAGAGATGCATGTTAAAAAAAAAAGTCAATACCAAATGTTCTTATAGAATAAACACCTGCTTAAAAAAATTCATGCTAACCTTTATTACATATATTTTATCAAATAAGTATTAAGTTTATATATTTATAATTATAAAAACAGCAATCAGTAAGGCAAGTTTATTCATAAAGTTGAAAATACAGCGAATGGACATTTTTTACATTAATACATTTTTAACAAATAATTTGATAATTGAAAGTTTACTTCTTAAAAAAGAAAATTAGCTCTTTTCAGGAATGAAAAAGCTGTATTTATTCTATTTGTATCTTTATCCAAACAAATATAAAATATTTTGCTATTTTCGTTATATACTTTGTCAAAATCAAAAATTATTTTAATAACATAATGAAATGAGTTAAAAAGAATCACTATATAGTTTTGAAATCAATGTTAGGCAAAGATTAAAAATAATGTCCACTTTCAATCTTAACTGAAGATAGGATTATTGTTAAAAAGTTATGAGTTATGTCAACTTGAAAACTCATTATATTAGTATTTTTCAGTCCCACATAAGTTTTAAAAAGATTGTTGTATCTTAATACAGTAAAAAAATGAAATATTGAAATTGAGATTTAACATAGCAACAGAATGAAAAAAAGGAAAAATTTATTTTAAGTACAAGTTTTCTAACATTAGCATTTCAATACAATATTTTCAAAAGAACTTAACCAGATCAAATATATTCTTCTTACAAACAAAATTGAAATACTTTTCATGCTTCTTTTACAGCAATTTATTTATATCAAAATGGAAGTTTTCAACATAAAATTGAAATGCAACAAAATCAAAATTAAAAGATAAGAATATAATGCAATTATAACAAAAGTGGAGTTGAAGTTTCAAACCAGAACCTATAAATGAAGATGATATATAAATATATAGAAATAGGTTAAAAATTAAGAGACAAAACTTGAGAATTGCAAGTGTTTACAAACAGCCCCTGTAAAAAAAAAAAAAAAAAAAAAAAAAAAAAAAAAAAAAATTCAATAATTTAGCCATGTGTCTCAGATTAAAAGGTTTGTTAGGTTAAACCAAAAACAGCTCACAAGAAGGAATATATATATATATATATATATATATATATATATATATATATATATATACATACACACACACATACATACACACACACACACACACACTTACGTTACAGGTTGAGACGGGTCTTCTGCTAATTCAACCTCTTCTCCTTGGATTTCCTGGAAACACTTCTCACAATAAACATATCTGGGAAAAAAAAAATAAAATAATTATACAAATTCAAATTTTACATCATTTTACCATGTAAATAAAAGTATGTTTGTTCAAGAAGAAAGAAATTAAAATTTAAGTTCATATTAAATTTTATTATTAATAAAAAGTAAATTAATAAAGGAAAAAAAGTACTCGGTAAATACTGGCTATGCTAAAAGTAATTTTTAAAGAGTAATGATTTGTTTTAAAAGGTCCTATATAATTTTTAAGAGATGTTTTGAAAAGTTCAAGAAATTAAAGAAATGAAGGCTTCATCCTACCTGTTTTGATAGCTATAATATACAGCATCCCGTGGTATTGTACACAATTGTTTTCCATAACAACAAAGCACTTGTGGACTGAAAACAAACTTGCGGCCACAACAATAGCCAAGGGACTGCATAACTTGATCAATTTCACCTTCAAAGACCTCAGCCAACTGAGAAAAAAAAAAAAAGCAACAAAATAAGGGAAATAAAGAAATAATATCAAAGTATTAATACTCTCTTAATTGTTGGGTTTAAAACTGAATTGTATGAAAATGTTTTATAAACAATTGCTAATATTTCTTATAGATTTAGATCTTTAAAAGCTTCAAGAGATCAAATTTAAGTTAAAATATCAAATTGAATAAAGTAAAAGTAATGTGTCCTATTTAAAGCATATTAAAAAACATTCATCTCACCTTTGAACAGTATTTATAGACTCTGGAAGTTTTCCTATTGTATAGCCATGCATTATCAAACATAAGCCACACATCATCAACATACTGCCATGGGTCTTGATACTGTCCAGTGTCTAATTTTCTTTTAATAGTGGAGAGATCCATGGGCTTTTTGATTATCATAAAATAATCCTGAAATAGAAAAAGAACTAATAATTCATTTTTGAATGTGTTTTCTATATTAATAAACAGAACTAGTTTATTAGCATTTCTACAAAAAATAAAATAAATAAAGATGAAAATTTAAAGAAAAATAGAAACCAATTGGGTGACAAAAATATTTTTGTAATATTCAACTTTTTTTTTTAAAGACTTATCTAAATTAGGACAAGATGTCTGCTAAAGTTAACAAATGATAAAGTTCGTTTACATGAAAATATAAGAACCATTTTGGTAAGTAAACTTGATAATGCAGATAAACATAATTATGCATTTAAATTTCATTTAACAACTTAAAATTCCCTATATATATATATATATATATATATATATATATATATATATATATATATATAAATAAAGAATTAAATCTAACTTATTTAAGCAGAATATTAAAAGTGCAAGAGAGTTGCTTATATTTTGTTTGTCATCACATTATTGCCATCAGTTTGTATTTTTTATATCCAACTTTATCTGGATTCAAACTTCATTTAATGCCACAACAATAAGATGTTTTGCTTCTTCCCTATAGTCATCAGTACAAAATGGTGAAAATATAAAAGTTAAGCAAGATGAAGTCATATCAATAGCAGATCTGCAAATGCCAATTATTTACATTGTAACAACTGAACTTAAAAAAATAAAGCAAATGGCATAATAAATCTAATATCATTTTACAATGCAAATAAAGTTATTCCAAAACTGATTCAGCATTTATTATAAGTATACAGATGACTTTCAGGAGTTTGAAAAAATTTCCTAAAATAAACCTGTGCAAACAAAGCACCTGATATTTAAATGTATATACTGAACAAAATAAATATCTTCAATTAGATGATTTTTTAAAAAAGTTACTTAAACAAAATAAGGCCTAAATTCATTAAAAATTAAACTTCATAGTTCAATATAAACAGAAAAATTAATGTAACATATAATGTATATAGAAAGACTGGTTTGATTTTGTTATTTGAAAAATATTTAACTTCATAATTCAATACAGAAAAGTAAAATACAGAGATACAGTAAAAATTGCAACAATGAAGTCAAATTTATTTCCTAAATTTATTGAAGGAGAGGAAAAACATAATGGAAAAAAAGAGCATGGTAGGAGCCACCAAAATCAATATAAATTTCCTTCTTAAAAGCATGAAAGTGCAAAGCAAATTCCATGGTAATTTATTTTAGAGTTGTTCACAAACAAAGCAAAAAAAAAAAAAAAATCTCCTAGGCCAGAGAAACAATACCCAGCATAATTAGTATTAACTTTTGCCATTCAGAAGAAAGGGAAAGAGAGAACAGAAAGGGAGAGAGAAAGTGAGAGATAGAGATGAGAGATAAGGGAAAAAAAGCCTTGATCTTCTTCCATAACATATCTATATCCTAATAAAATTGCCTCTACTTATATATTCCTATGCAAACCTTACACATGTTTTTAGAATATATACACTTAAATTGAAATGCTCTTTTTGAGTTTACCAACTGACCTTAAAATGTTTCCATTTCTTGTCCTGTGTCTGTGTTAGATGGGGAAGCTGTTTCAGAAGAAATAGTGCAAACATTCTAAGGTTAGTCAGTAAAATCAAAAGAGCATTTTAATTTATCTCTATCAATTCTAACTACATCTCTGTGTAGCAGAACAGAGGAAAAGGATGTTGTCACTCATAACAAGACAAAAAATATAATCATACTAAAACAAGATTTGAAAAATGCTATGAGCACTAAAGAAAAAAATTCATTTTGACTAAAGAGAAACCTACAGGTATTTGAATACTACTTTTAACAGATTACTTCAAAAAGAGCTAACATGTTCTTTTCAATAACTTAAAACACACATCTTCCATGTTATTTTTTTCATTAGAATTCTATTTAAAACCAAAGTTGATATTACTTCACCAGCATGCTATTAACTATCAGAATATAAGAGGACGTACATTTAGCCATAAAATTAATATAAAAGTTATTGCATTATGTAGCTTGTGAGAACTTTGAATTTTAAGTCAGATTTTATCAATAATACTCAAAGTAGTTTAAGTTTCTTGACAAAACTAAGAAGCTTTAAAGTTGCTTTCATTTTTTTTTACCTTATTTTCACACTAGCTTTTCTCAGAATTGTCTTTTGCAAAAAAGAAAAAAATAAATAAAAAGATTTAAAAAAGTAAACAGCAAAACATTCTTAGATTTTTATATCCAACCAATTAATATCTAAAAAAACACATGTGCCAATATGTATTTTCCATTGAGCTGTAGCACTGTATCATCATCTTCCACTTCTGAACTGGCAGGAACTTGGGTGGCAAAGCTTTCTTCAACAGAAGCTGTCGCAGATAGCAGAGCAACTGGAGAATACAAGCCAATAATGACATTTCAAAAGAGTCAAAAGGCCAGAATATATAATCCGATACCAGTGAAGGGAACAGGGTGGGTTTCTCCATATTGACAACAAAATTAAGATTTACAGAAGGAAGAGGGAACATATGGGAACAATGTTAAGCAGCAGGTCTTTACAAGTAGATATTCTTAGCACACATTCTAAGATCAAACTACTAAATATCAGACCAAACTACTAAATATCCCAAATGCAAGAACTTTTTTATAAATAGGATACATTGTTTGATTGCTTATTACTATGTAAGTATAGTTATCATTACATTAATAGAAAGACTTTAGTTCACAATTTCAATAACATGTAGAGGCAGCATATCAGCTACTATAAATTATGTGAACTGAATGTACATTTGGATATCACAAAGATACTTAGTGGCTTTATAAAAAGTTATTTCTAAACTAAATTTTTTTTAAATCAAGATATTTTAATGTTACTGAAGCTACATCAGCATTAAAGCATAATTTCATGTTATGGTAAAATTAAAAGGTTCCATATTTTAATTAAAAAAATCAGAAGCTAATAGAAGAAAAAAAAACAATGAGGGTATAAAGAAAAAGAAAAATTACAGAAAAAAATTAATGTAGTTTTAGTACATAATCACTGATTAAAAACATCTAAATCACTGAGTAAAAGCATTTAAATAGCATATTTTATCTTTCAATGCAAATTAAATATACATTAACTGACTATTAATTTAATTATTTTACAGTAGTAGAACTGAAAACCTTTTAATGAACATTTGATTTGGTTATGTAACCATAGTTTAGTGAAATTTCTTATCCTAGCTCACAAGCATTTAATTTCATAAATACAAATATAAGCTACACATTTTAAACATCTATTCTTAAAAAATAACTAACAAAAAGGGTTAATTTAAAAGTCAATTCAATTGTTAAAAATAACCAACAGAAAAATAAGATGACCAAATTATTCTCCCATTCATTCTGATTAAAATAAATGTCACAAATTGAATATAGAATGTATTAAATACAAAGATTCTATATAAATTTTAATGAGTAATAAATCTATAAAGAAAATTTTACAAAAGTATATAAATTTAGTTTTAAAAACTAAAATAGGAATTGTGTGTGTGTGTGTGTGTGTGGCATAAGTTAGTGAAAACATTTTCCCCAAGATTCAAAATCAGATATATCAGTAACATCTAGTAGAGGACTACATTAAGTCAACTTGTAAACCCTAGAAAAACAAATTAATAATTTACAAATCAATTGTTTAAATCAAATTTCTCATTTGAATTGTTATTAAATGTTAAGATTACATTTTAGAATAAAAACAGTGTTTACAATTAAGAAGGGTTTAGAAGCAATACAAAATCCAAGTGAAATTTGGATATTAAAAAATAATTAAAATAGTAGCAGTATGAATGGGAGATAAAAATACTTAAAATAGTAAATTGTCTTGGAATTTTTTTTTTCTTTTAAATATTTTTTAAAATTAAAGAAGCCTATTGAATTTTGGACTTACAGGAATCTGCAGAAGACTAGGATCAACCGGCTGTCTGAAAGGTAAAGACTCTGGGTCCTGCCTGTAAAGCTTTTCCAAAGTTGGCATCAGTGCTTGGCGCAGTTCATCTGGCTTAAAAACTATAACCAAAACAAGGTTTTTGAGTTTAAAAACAAAAATATCAGAATAAGCTTAATAAAAATTAGTAAATGACTAATTAAATTAAAATCATAAAAATTTAAATCATTTATACAAGTTTGAAACTTTAAAGACACTATTCTAAATGTAAAAACAAAGATACTTTCAGAAAATTACTTTTAAAACATACAAAAAAAAAAAAAAAAAAAAAAAAATTGCTCCACTTTCTTTTTATACATAAGTTTCTTAAAAACATTGAAACCTATAGAAAGGAAATAAGTATTTCATGATCAACCAATGAATTTAAAAACCTAAATACTGTACATAACTATGTCAAACACTAATACAAAGCTATTCAGAAATAATAAAGCTAATGAAAGATTTAATAAATTTGTATAAAGAAATAAGTACATGCAGAATAATTATTTTGCAGCGGATCTGGGGAAACAATTATTTTTAAAAGTCTTATTTTCAAAAACCATAATTTTTTCAAGTTTATCAAACATTTTTATATTGATGATAAAAAACTGAAAAACTCATTAAACTAAGAGAAAAATATATTTACTAATATAAAAAGTGCATTACACATAGAAAAAATAATGAAGCTATTCTGTGGAAAAATATACTTTATTAGAATAACAATAAAGTGATCTTTTTTAATGATTTCTTTGATCATATTCCATATTATTGAAAATTAGTGACATATGACATGAAATTTTAATATTCGAAAGAAACTCTTTGAGCAAGAATGAAAATAACAGAAGTCAAATCACTGATGTTACCTTTCTTAGATTTTGGTGGTGTGCCTGACCCTGAGGTAGTTTGTGCTAATGGCCCCAGAGGGCTAGCTTTTGATTCACCACCATTTATATTTTCTGTATTTCCACATGCGGTAGATTCAGGACTAGTTGTTTCAGCAACAGGCTCTTCTTTCACCTGTGATAATGTCAATGGTTCATCTTTAACATCAGGTTTAAGAGTCGAAGATTTAATGTCTGATAAATTTAGCTTGTTATCGGATTCCATTTCTTGTTTTATGAATTCTTGTTTTATGAATTCTTGTTTTATCATCTCATCCTGCTTTAGAAATTCTGGCTTTATTATTTCTGGCTTAATTTCCGTTTTAATCTCTGTAGGGGTAACAGTAGTGGTAGTTGCTGTTGTGGTAGCAGTGACTACAGAAGACACACTAGTGGTTGTAATAGTAGTAGTAGTTACAGTAGAAAGTGCTTCTGATAAACATAATCCAGGCTCCTGCTTTACTTTCAATTCAGGCAATAGCTCAACAGATTCCTGAAAAGACACATTTTACAGTTCCTTTAGTAATTTTTCATAAACAATTAACATAATTCCTTATAATAAAAGGAATGGATAAAATAAACTTAATATTTTACAGATTTTAGAGAGTAATTGATGCAAACAAGCAAAATAAATTGTGCATAGGAAGATTTTCCTAGATTATTTTGTAGTTATCTACATTATAATTTTTAATTTAAATATAAGTAGAAAAACATTATCTTCAACTTATCTAAAAAGAACATTCAACTATAGCATAAATTTAGAATTGACAATTTATATCAACTTTATGCTAAACCAAATATTTAAAAGAATGTATTAGAGAACCATGTAATGAAAATAACTAAACTGAAAATTTAATGAACTTTAACCAAATTTTTGTAGCTTATTCTTTGCCATATGTTTACTGAAATATTAGTACATATACTTTAAGCAATTATTAACAATTTGATGATAAAGCAAACTTATAAGAATCATACATCAGACTTGAGAGCAATTAGACAGAATCTTATAAGTGAATAATACATACTGGCAATGGTAACTGCTTTCCTTTGGACATCATCTCTGTTTGATTTGGCTGTGTTATTTGTTTTGGTGTCAATGGCTGAGGCTTTTGTGGTGTTAGTGCCTTTTGGCCAGTACCACCCTGTTGAGATTGTGGTAATACTTTCTGTGGGGTGTTGGACTGTGGAGTTGTAGGTTGAGAAGGGGGTTGCTGCTGTTTTGGTGTATGTTGCTGTTGTGGTGTAGGTGGCTTTTGTTGTTGGGTAGGTTGCTGGGGTTGCGATGTGGTTTGCTGTGACGGCTGAGATACTTGGGTTGGTTGTGGCTGAATGGTTGCTTGTTGTTGCTGTGGTGTTGGAGGTGGTTGCTGAGGCTGTTGCTGATGAGGCTGCATAGGCTGTGTTTGTGGTGGTATTTGTATAGACGGCTGCATGTGTGTCTGAGGAAGTGTTACTGGTTGCTGCTGAGTTGTTGAGGGAACGGTCGGAAGAGGCTGTGTCTGTGGCTGCTGAGGAATTGGCTGATGCGTCTGAGCAGGGGCAGGTGCTGTTGGTTGCTGCTGAGGAATCGGCAGTGGTTGAGATTCAGAAAGTAATCCACTCAGCTGTGAAGGAATTGGTTGGAGTGGCTGAAAGATAAAAATTGAGATTTATTCACAAAAACATAAAACAGTAGCAATATTTTAATGAAAAAAAAAAAAAAATACATATGGAAAACAAAATTTCAATACTGTGTATTATCCAACATTAAGTCTGGACAATTTACATGTATATATTTTACTATCATTTGAATACAACTAATTTCCAATTTGGTGTGGAGAAAAAAAAAACAAAAAAAAAAAAAAAAAAACAAACAAAAAAAACACACACACACATAGGGATAAAAAAATCCAAATGAACAAATGAGAAAGCAGAATATTTTTTTTTTAAAATTAACATGCAAGCCAGCCTTGATTTTTTTTTCCTGTACTTCCTAGTTAGTAAGTTTAAACATTCAATTTATAAAGATCAAAAGCATTATAAAATTAGAATTTGTATTTTAAATCAGATAGCATCAAACTATGGAACCAATTTCTAAAACTTTTAATACTTAATCTTTAGACAAAATGATAAATATTCATTACTCTGGAATATGTTTCTATAATTCTTTTTAAAACAACTCAAAAATAATTTCAAAAGCATGCTAAAGCTATGTAAATATTTACAAAGAGATTTTAAGAGAATAGTTTTGACTATTATAATCTAAAATTATTAAAACACTTTAAAATTTTCAATGATTTTTTTTTAAATGAAAGTGTAAAAGGGTAAACAAAACAAAAAAGCATAAAGAAATGCATTAAAAATAAATAAAATTAGAAAATAGATTGAGAACAAAAAAAAAAAAAAAAAAAAAAAAGAATTTGAAATATAATTAAAAATAGGTTAAAAAATAACATTCAACTAAACCAATTGATTAGAAAATAGTTTTATGAATTACAAGTAAATATAAAATAAATTTGCAAATGCCAAACTGAAAAGAAATAGACATTAAAAATATTATCTAATTATTTACTGCAATTTGTTTTGCATATCTTTCTTCAACTAATACTTAGTTGCAAGGTGCAGTTTCTGTCATTTCTCTTGTAATTTCCATTGTGTATATAACTACACTAATGGCCTAATTGTGATGCCTGACATTTTTATTAACAATATTATTAAATAATCTTGCCAAAAGTGTCAATATCTGAAAATTTCACCTAATGAAAATACATATGGTTTATTAAAGAATAAAAAAAAAAAGTTTTTTCTTTTTACTTTGTCCAGCTAATCCATATTTATCTTTTCAATATATTATTCTAACAAAATAAAAAATTCAATATGCATGAAATTCTCCACATTTATAACATTTTAAAAATATTTTGATTGGTACATTTTTATACAATAAATATTTTGATAATTATTCTTCAACCAACTCTTACAAACT
Organism: Acanthosepion pharaonis; assembly: GCA_903632075.3. Classification (NCBI taxonomy): domain Eukaryota; kingdom Metazoa; phylum Mollusca; class Cephalopoda; order Sepiida; family Sepiidae; genus Acanthosepion; species Acanthosepion pharaonis. Next base: position 200,508 of record CAHIKZ030002494.1, on the reverse strand, counting down.
TTTAAATTTTTCAATTATCCCCATGAGTTTTCATGAACATGTCTACTCCTGCACATTGAATAATTATATATGTATATAAAAAGCAAAATTTATCAGGAAATGGAATACATAATTAGAAAAGTTATCACTTATTTTTATTCATATATAGCCAAACTAAATATAGATATTTACTAAGTTTAGTAGTCAAGTACAAGATCAAATAAGAAGAAAGGAAATATACAAAGATTGCGATGCATGAATCTTTCAAATAAGGAAGGCCTGCCTGCTTTGAAAATTTGCATTCAGTATCTTTTTACCTAAATATTGATCATTGGTAGCAGAGTGGAGAATATACAACTACTTCAGTAGGTCAAGTAAAATTGAATGTAGCTATTTAAAAATAAGACAATCTTCAAATATAGCAAATGAATAATTTATGGTAGCTTTTAAAATATTTTTTCTATCAATATGAAAGCTGCAAGTTCAAAGTACAAATTCATGCCAATCTGTTCTAATTTGCATCTAAAAAAAAAAGTATGTATGGGGAAAAGAGTATGCAGTTGTGACTAACAGAGATATAAAAGAAAGCAGTAAAAATGGTAAACTCATTTGTAAACAAATTTTACTCAAGCTAGTTTTCATGTTCATTTGTACAGATCTATGTTCATTTAATCTGAATCAACTTTCAGTTTAAAACCTTCATGTAAACAGAAAGCTGAGTCTTTTATATCCATGAGACCAATCACGTTTGCTTACAGAGGACAAGTGACAAAGTAAAAGACATTGCATTTACTTTGAAAATTCATAAAAAAATATTTTAAAAATAATTTCTGTACTTATGTCAGAGAACATGCAAAGTGTTTTAAGATATGCAATTTCTTGTGCAATCAGCTACAGTGAGCAAAATAATTTCTTGAACAATTTTTTTTTTTAAATATACCAGTTAATTTTTTTTTCTCAGAATGTACATTAAGAGTAAAAATTTGCAAATAAAAATAAAGTAATATTTCATTTTTGCATTTAGAGTGAGTTTTATTTTCAAAGATAATTATCTAACGAATTTGACTTGATAAATTTTAAGTTTAATAAAAAAGAAAAATAAGTGTTCATACATCTACGTGATACGAAGGACTTGAAGCAATTATTGCCGAAGGCGATACTGACGAGACTACAGGTGATGACAAGGGTGGAGATGGTGTTGGGTTTGTACTTGCCGGACCAGAACTGCGGCTGACAGCTTGTGCAAATTGTGTTGGCACATCTACCCTATTTGGTCGCACATTGACTGGTGGAGGTGGTGGCGTTGTGCGAGGAGGTAAAGAAGCTGCCATTGGCAGTCTCTGCATTGGGGTTCCTGAAGGCAGTCCATAAGGATCAGTACTCTGTAGTTGTCCTGGTAACCGCTGACCAGAATTCAACAGAGGTCCATCTGATGAAATAAACAATATTGAATCACTTAAGAAAAATAGAAATAGGGAAAATAAAAGAATTCAGGCAATATTATGGCTTATATTAAATATAATCTATAGTAGAATCAAAACTAAAAGTGAACAATTGTAAATTCAAGCATGTAAAATACTTTTTCATCATTTTATAAATCATTACTATTATTGCATTAGCCAAATTAGCTGAAAATTTAAAATGTTTTAAATTTTTAAAAAACTTGTTTTCTATGATTTGAACCCTATTAAATAAATCAATACAATTCATGATTTCATTAAGTGGCTGCTGAAAAGTTTCTGACCTAAATTTCCAATGACCAAACACCAGAAAATTCATTTTTTTTTTTTTTTTTTGGAAGTGGGCTAAGTCAAGAACTTTTTAGAAGCCCCTCATAATTATTTGAATACACTGATTAATAGTGTTCCAGAAACTCATCAAAATTCTATAAACTGTTCTACAGAAAAGTAAATAAGAAACATATACTGTAGTACACTTTTGTGTATGTGTTTCTTATACTTTGACATTAATGTGTAGTACGTTTCTTATTTCTTTAAATGTTAAAGAGAAAAATAACCAGCCTTGTTGAATAATCATAAGGCTTTCTTAAAAGCATTAATTGAATAACTGATTAAATCACAAAGCAGAACTTACTTGGCTGACCTGCAGGACGCATTGGCATGTTAGATTGGTTAGCTGGAACAGGTTGCATATTTTGTTGTTGCCGTTTCATTCTTTTCTCCTCTAATTCCTTTTTGTATTTTATAAATTTTCTCTGCTAATAAGTGATAATACTCTTCCTGAAATGTATATAAAAAAAAAAAAAAAAAAAACTATTTCTTTAGATAACATACTCATACTTCTTAATTTAAACATGTTTCTGAATTTATCAATACACTAGAATAGGAAGAGAAAAAAACTATTGCTTCAGAGTAAATATAAATCTGATTTTTTTAATGCCTAAATATCAAAAAACCTTTTTTCCAAAAATAAGAGATTTATTTAATAAGCCAAATAATTATAAATAATAAAAATATTCAAAAATGAAAAAAAAAAAAAATTACAGTGAAGTTTCCTAATATTGTGAAACTTCACTTTATAATTTTTTTCATTTTGAATAGTTTTATTTATATTTATTTGGTTTATCAATAATAAATCCAACTTTTTTTTTTTTCAGAACAGGTAATATTCTTAAAACTAAATTTTAAAATCAGTAGACCCTTTTGTTGAGATCCTTTCAATAAATACATGAAGAAAACGTGTATCATAAATGGATAATCATACTTTGTGCGCTCTGGATATATATATTTATAAAGTAAATCACTTAGATACAAATATCAACTCTGAGGGACTCGCAAATTGCAGAGAATTATTACAACAGTAAAAATAAAATTAAAAAATATGAAATTCAACTTACTCTATCATTAGCCGTTTCATACATGTCACCTTCAACTTTCTTGGCATAATCGACTAGATTTTTCATTCTCCTGTCCTTATATGCTGCTGGATCAGGAGTGGGAAATATTGCATGTACTCTGCAAAAGAAAAATACAATGCATGAATAATTAACAATTAAAGTAAATCAACTT
>CAHIKZ030002494.1:100000-192500 GCA_903632075.3 Acanthosepion pharaonis | reverse complement strand
CAAATATTTTTCATTTCAAAGATTATGTTATTGAAATATTTCATAAGATAATTAAAATATTAATATTTGAATGTAAAATTTAAAAAAAAGTTAGAACTGAAACTATATTTTCTTAAAAAATTTACCCAAGCAAAATGGTATGTAAATGAGAACAAGTTTAAAATTATCCAACATAAAAATTAGCACAAAGTATTGATAGTAATTCTTCAAAGGTGAATTTTTAAGATATTCAAAAGAAACGATCTAAAAAGGAATATCAAGCTCAAATCCATATTCTTTTTCAAAAAAATAAAAAAAAAAATAAAAGAAAAAGTTTTTAACAATGAAAACGGTAATATAAACCTTAAAATTAAGACACCTCAGTTAATGCAATACTCTAAGAAATATTTTATTTACAATCATTTTAAAACACTTTACACGATAAATTTTAAAAAATTACTAATCAATATTATTAATCTAAAACAAAACTACGATGTATTAAATTATTTGAAAACGAAATTATTTGAAAAGACAAAAAATGTAATAATATAAATATGTACAGCATACAAGTTATAAAAAGGGGATAAACATCACATCTCTTGCTACTTGTAAACATTATAGCTTGATGCAAAATTCGGTTGAAATAATTTTTATGCTAAAAACAACCACTTTAAGCTACATCAAATGTTGTAAAAACAAGCATAGACGAGTCTATGTAAAGAAATACAAAATAAATTTTAGAATTAAAACTAAGATTTCTAGGAATAAACAAGTTTTTAAAACTTAAACTTTTCTATACCATAAGAAAATAAAGATTACAAAGATTTGCGTTTAATATTTTTTATCTACTACGTAAAATAAAAGGATGAGAAAAATAAACACAGTTTACATGAGATTAATTACTACAACAGTTACTACAATAAAGAACTATCTCTATTTGATTTAATTCCAGTAAAAATCTCCCATGAATAAATGGAATGAAATGTTTTATACTAAAAAAAAAAAAAAAAAAAAAAAAAAAAATATTAGTTTCAGATATGTCAACTTTAATCAATGTTCTTAACAGATGTGGTATTAAGGAAGAAAATAAGATATGCATTGAGTACGTAACATTGCAATATAGTTGTTTTTGACAAAACCTGGGACAGAAACCAAACATTTTAAAATAACAAGCAATAAACATTAATATATGTTACGCGCGTGCGTATACACAAAATAATTACTCATATTGTTTCCAAATTTTCAAATATCAGAACTGCCCTTTGATATTTTAATCAAATCTGAATAAGTAAAATAAGCAACGAGTATTCAACTACATCATGTTAACATTGGAAATGCTAAAAGTGAAACTGCAAGTAAACAAAATTTAAAATTTAACAATTTGTATAAAAATAAGCAAAATACATAGAAAGGTCATTCCATTTACAGAAATTAATGTAAACGGCTTTCAAAAGAAATTACAGAATCAATACATGTAGATAAAAAAGGGAGAAATATGTCATGGTACTTATAGAGATGATTTCAAAATATACATCTTAGATGATTTTATTCAAAACAATAGAAAATTACGCCATTTTTTCAAATTCAATAATAAATAAATTGTCGAATTATTTCAAATACTTTTAAGTTCATGAATTAATGAAATGCTGAGTAAAAACCTCTCTTTAGTCTTTACTTCAAAAAAAGTATCACAAAAAAATTATGGCGTGAGTTTATTGTAGCGATTTAATGTTAATTTATAGTAGCATAAACCGAAACGGGATTTGTTTATTTTATTTCACAACCTAAATATCTAAGTCGAAATAAATATCAGAACACTAATAAAAGTCAATTTAAAAAAATGAATAAAAAAAAGATGCATATTTGAATATTTTTTAATCAAATGAATTAGCTATAAAAAAGGAATATTTCTTATTAAGTTTTATAATAAATGTAAATATCTAGTTTTCTATTGAAAGAAGAAATAAACATAATTTTTTAAAAAAATTATGAAGACTAAAATTAAAATAAAAAATAAAGTTTAATTAATATGATGAAGGCTGCTGGGCAGTGGGAGTTCAGGAAATATTTTGCTTAAACAAAGCATGGCGAGTCAATTTTCAAGACAGTGAATACAATAGCGATTTTGTTACTAATGACATCATATACACACAATGACTACTTTTTTGCCATATCATTCGTCTTCACCTAGCTTTCGTCAGTAATTGCCTATAATATTTAATATTACTAATAATTATAATTAACAATAAGTAATCTTACTAAATGTTTAATATTCGTGGTTAATAAAGTAAAATAAATAAAAGATTGATTAATAAACTTCCAGAAGGAACCAGTAAGATTGAAATAGAGTTTAGCAAACATGGTCAGCAGAAAATGTTTTTGCAACAGGGAAATTATTTAAGTGCATTTTCATAAAGATCATGGGTTATCAGATCTGATAATTTTAAAAATGAAAGAAACAAAGAAAACGAGATGAAATAAAGATGATTATAAACCTTCATTCACACAAGGAAGTTGTTAAACAATGAAAAAGCAAGCAGCCATAAAGCATTATTCGCTGAGGTGCACTTTGGTCAACATTTTTTAAATATTCAAACGAACTGACATCAAAGTCGATCATTCTAAATTAAGGTTCGAAAAACATATTGGTAAGAAGTAAGGACTGACGTATAAAATTTAACAAAAATAATTTTAAAATAATGAATAAAAATAAAGAATTTCAAATCCAAATCTCTAGAAACAATTACCCTCACTATAAAAGACTGCAAATAATAACAAAAGGATTTTTTCTAAGTACAAAAAGTATTGAGACAAAGGAGTTTAAAAACGGAACACTAGTAAAAAGTTAAAACTAAATGTATTCTTGAAAAGTGAAGTAGTAAGTAATCATCAAAAATAAAACGATCTTGATAAAAAGTGTAATAAAATGTTAGAAGCTGTATAAAACAAAAGAAGTTCCCATGATTGCCTTGATTAATCTACTAAATACTCTCTAGTCTAATTGAAGAGAAACCGTAACTTATTATACAAACTAGAAAGACATATTACAAATCCGACATAAACACGATTTTCGTGTTCCAAAGGAATTTGTATGGGAAAAATGGTACAATCAGTAGAAAAATAAACAAATAAACGTATTAAAACACAGTTCGATTACATAAAAAAGTAAGAGCAATTTATTTTTACTATTTCTCCATAAGGTGTATGTCAATGACTGAACATTATTAAACTTCTACAACTGCTAAATGATAAAATATATAGCAACTGATGATAGAAAATGGCGAATGGACAGTGAAAACCAGTTTCATGTTGAAAAGAATAAACTAGCAAATGGAAAAGAATGATTTTAGCAAATATGAAATATTTTTCATTCACCAATTTCTAAACAGATATTTTATGGATAGAAACTAAAGAAAAAATTTGTAAAAAAAAAAAAAATACAAGTAAAAACGGAGATTAAATAGACACTGTTATCAAAATTATTCAAGCAGTTTAGTAAAATAGTAAGAGGGAAGGTAAACTGATTAATCAAGATACCGTGCTTGTACCTTAAAACATGTGAATAGAACGGAATCAGGTAAATCATCAAAAGAAACCTGATATTAAATATTAACCAAAATAATCAAAATTGCTGTATGTGTGCAGAATAACATAACCTTAAAAGGAGCATAATTTTTAGAAGCAAATTAAGAGAAAAAGAAGAAATAATGTCAGAAAGAAAAACTGGACCAATTTATTATCAATATTTAACTTTATAAGTCTTCATAAACAAATATTTGATTAGATTATCTTCAAAATGAGAAAACACTTACTACAGTAGTTAGTAATCAGTTTTTAATCAACACCATTTTAACGTAGTTTTTATTAACTTATGGCGAACATTCTATAACAGAAGGAAAATTACTGTTCATTAAAATAAATTATCAGATGAAAGATAAATTTTGATTCAATTTTTATGATCAGAAAAATGTGTGCCTCATTTGTAAAAGGAATCAGGAAGAGAACACAATGTTGGTCAAAATGGAGAAAAGTATTTAGTAGCAGAAGGCAACGACACAAGCTGAGGACATGCACGCCCAACATTAATTTTTATTCTTGATCAATATTAACAAGTCTTAAATTATGACTGATCTTGCTTTTAAAACTTTAAAGGAATATACGATTTAAAAATAATCAACACGTATATTTACTTCTATAACCTTTTGGTTTTAAACATTTGCTAATCTACAAGTTCTCTCGTATTGACATTGATTATACGAGTGTACTTTTAACACAAGCAGTGGAGTAGTAGAATATGAAAATATTTAAACTACCTAAGTGTGATTTTTCTACCCAGAGTAAATGCAAAAAAAAAAATAAATAAATAAAAAATTATATAGTTTACATAATTTACAGAGAATTTCTATAGAAAACAAAAAAAAAATAAGCAAAAATTACAAATGTATCTTTTAGAACAAGTAATTTTTTTAAATTCTCACTTAAAATATGATTTAGTTGTTACATAAATCAATGTATCCTCAACATTAATATAAAAAGAAATCCATTTTTAGCAGCATTTTGAAAGAAATTTGAACATTACTTTTCGTTACCGACACACAAATAGCAATTTATTTTAAACTAAACATGAATAAAAAGAGAAGATAAAAAGGAACATTAAGGAGGGTGTGTACTATGTTATTCTAATTGGTAATATCACTAATGTAAAAAAAATATATAAGTTTTTTTGTTTTGTTTTCTGCTTGTTATTTACACATGTGGGAAAACAGAATTCTTAAACAACGATTTGATTTCTTTTAGTCATATAATCATAAAAGGAAGAAGAAAAGTAAATGGATTTATTTTGAATCAAATGTGCCAACGTACCTTCATCATTGGTGTTTGAGCTGCAGCTGCCGCTGTTAGTGCCGGGTGTCCAACAGAATGGGATGGTAGTTGAATTTGTGTACTCATAGTGGGACCCATAACATTGTTTTGTGGTAGGGAAAGACCTCCAGCGGTCAGATTAGTCGTGGAATCTCTTGCAGCAGGGCCTGGCGCACTCATAGATGAGTAATGTGGTCCGTTTAAAATATGACTGTTGTGAGGAGTTTGCGAAATGCTAACAGTACTTTGAGTTAGCGCCGGCTGGGAGGATACCGATTTTAGGGCAACTCCTGAAGAAGGTCCTAAGTGGGTGTTACCTCCACCACCACCACCACCAGTACCACCGCCAGTTACACCAACAGTAGATGATGAAAAAGATGAGCTACTAGTGCTACTGGTCAGTGGCAGGTCGGGGCTAACAACATGGGGCGAAGGTGTTCCGGCCTTACTGACCGATCCATGAGGTGGGGAAGAAAGGTTTGCAGACAGTGGACTTTTCACAGTGTTGTTTATACTAACACTGGAGTTGATGTTGGGAATTATCTGTCTGCTATTGGTTGGTGGTCCAGTGGTGGGCCCCTGGTTTTGGGAGCTGTGCGGACTCGAAATACTATTACCGCTCGAATGAGTAGAGACAGAAGCAGGCTGCAGTAGATGAGATAACTGTTGATGAGATGATGAGTGCCTTTGCTGCGATGTTGCCGTCGTTGTCGCTTCTTGACCGGGCTGAACTTGAGATGAATCGTTTGTTCCATTGTGGGACCCATCGCTCGCCGAGTTATTGGTACTAATTAACTCATCTGGTAACTCTTCGTTTAAATCGAACTCGGGAAAAGCATCTAAAACAGATATAAAGAAAGAAAAATTATAAATAAATAATTAAAATTGTTTTGTAGTGTTAGGGTTTGTATTGTGTTGATAGTGAGTTTGACGATAGCAGAAGCGATGTTGACTTTTAAAGTCATCATAATTTAGTGGTAAAATATTTTTAAAATCAGGAAAATGGGAGAGAATCACCTAAAAATAGGTATATGAAGGTAAATATATTGGGTTAGATCACGTCAATAGACGGCATGTATGATAACAAAAACAGTGAATACAAGAAAGCGAGAGAATTGACAAACAAAACACACCACACAAGCACTCGCATGCAATCGGCAGTATTCATTTACGTCTGCTTATAATAAACCAAATATCGCGAATCCAAAGAATAAAGATGAGTATAAAAAGGCATAGAATATCGAAATTAAATGAAAAAATAATAAAAATCACACACCTCCGCTATCACTTGGTAAAGCAGGTGACGCAAGTTTTGGCCTCTTGGCTGGAGGAGGGCCTTCTACAAGCTGGGGGTCGGCCATGTTATAACTCCCCTGTATAAATGTTAACTATTGCACTTCCAGTTTTGCAATGATCTCAAGCTTTTCGCTCCATATAATAATCCTTTAAATGCAATGGCGGTTTTGAGGCTGCAAACCCGTCCACAGCCATGGCTCCGTTAGCGATGATCATAATTTTCAGGGACTAAAATCCAATCCCTTCATGGTTTACTCGGTATAAATCTTCGGGCACAAAGCCGATGATACGTGATTCATTATGTTCTAAAGTCACAATGAATCTAAAAAAATCTATATCTATATCCGAAGCAAAGTCTTACTTGGGGATAGTATCTATCCCGTTGGCGATCATAAATACAAGGTCGCCAAATCTACGAATCGTATTCTGCGAGAATTCCAAAATGTTCCGATCACCTGAAATTAACGCAAGATGGCCGCTGTTGATGAAAACTTTCAGCTTGTCAGAAAACAACGGAAACTTCCGAGTTCGAACTCGTCTTACGGAGAAAAATTATTCATATATTCGTCTCCCCATGTGATGAACGCACTCAATTCTGATTGGTTGGTTGCTGTACACTACACATGACTGAGTTCATCACGGACAATACCGAACACTCTCGAATAATGAATGTTAGTTAGTAACTATTGGTCAATCGTCGGATTTGTTAATGGCTCAGCAGCAGGCAGCGGCGCAGTTATAGTAGTAGATCTGTTTTCGTGCCTCGAATTACACAATATTTTATCAATTTTTCAGGACATCATCTCACCATCTTATTTTTCTCTTGCGCCTTCATTATTCCTTATATTTCCCCTTTCTATATCCCTTTATTGACTGAAACAAAGTCTTAATCTTCTTCCAATTATGATATTTTTCATTTAGCGCAAATAATGTCTCTAGTGTTTTCCCTTATTTTTTTTTTATTCCTCTTTCCCTCCCTCTCTAATGATGATGCTACTGACATATGTTCTATTATTATTTATTTTTTGGTGGGGGCACTTTCTTTAAGAGAAGTGGAAGACAAGATGAAGAACACAAAAAGAAGCAGAGATAAAGAAAGTGAAAAAATGGCTAGAAAATTTCGTGATATATATTTTTCAAACCTTTCTTTTACTCTGACAGAGATGTTCCTCTCTTAACGCTGCTGCTCGCTCATAGGCCCGACCGATTGACTTGACAACTACTATACTGGCATTTTCTTTAAAAAAAAATCCATCTACAATATTCACTCGTAATTTTTAAATACAATTTTTGTATTTTAAATTGATTTAATAAACGTTATGAGCATTGCATTGGGAGATTTGTATTTTTAGCTTCATACACAGTTTCATATATAGTGTACACTACCTATGTGTATGAATGTCATTAAAAATGTCTATCTTACCAAATTTTGCTAAATATGGCCATATTTCGACTTTTTTTTTTTTTTTTTTTTTTTTTGGAGGAAATTGTTGAGTAGATTCCTCCGTTTATTTTCATTCTCGATCTGTTAAATCGGGGATCAGTTTCCATAATACGATATATTAAAATTTGATCACATACTTTATGCCCACTTTTGCTTCATTTCAGTCCTATTTCTCTTGTTATTTGGATCTTATACGATAATTGTATCTTTAAATAATATCACTTCTAGGTTTTGCTATTCTAAAATTGACATTTGCTGCATAAGTAAATATATGATGGCACTTCCTCGTTTTGACAAAATATGTCTCTAACTTAATGAATGTTCGATAGAAAATGTTTGAAGGCTTCCTTAGTGAACTATTCTTAAAATACGTTTTCGCTTTTTAACTACTAAAGGAATGATCAATTTAAATAATCTCACGTCGGTCACTTTAAAATCGAATTTATGAACACAGATCTCCAAATAAATATTTTTTAGTCTAAAATAAGGTGCATTTCTTCAGTTAATAATTTTTAACTAAAGCTAAAAAATGACGTTCTACTTTCGCGTATGAGAAAAATAGATCACTGGGAATAGTATTTCACCCCAAATTACTCTGCGTATATGTTTCAAATAGTCATCTTGTTTTCTTTTAAATTTAACTCCATAGTCTGTCACCCCCCAAAAAAAATAAAATGCTCAGCATGACAAATTATGTAAATTATTAATTTGTGTTCTGAATGTTTCGAAATCCATATGCAAATTAATAAACGAACACATGATCACAATCTAACGATTTAACTAATTTCGAATTTCATGTTCAAAGTACAAGGTTTTTGTGTAAAATAAATTTTTGCACTGTTCAATATACCAAGTTAAAATTAGATATTGTTTTCCTAATTTAAATAAAAGCTGATTTATGTTTCAAACTGGGTAATTTTAATGGGCCTATCATTTTTTTTTTTTTTTTTGAAGCGGCTGAATTTTAAATTTCTACTTGGTTAGTAACGACGACTTTTGGCACAATTATAAGTTGTATTGATTCTGTCAAAATCAAATGATTTTTCCCTTTCGGTGGGGGTGATTCATCTATTGTTTATTTTAAGTATAACATTTTTAAAAGATTCAAAAATTATTCTGTTCAAAAGATGAGTATCTAAGTTTGGCAAAAACTCAATTTCCTGTTGATTATAAAACCTACTTTTAAACTTAAGGTATTCTTATGAACTTTTTAAAGAACTTAAGTTAACATTTATTTATAAAACTTGTTAATTTAAGTTACTAGGATTTTCTGTAAACTTGACAGGTAAATATTAGTATTTACATTACAGATATATTTTCTATTAAATTTTGTGACTCAATTTAATATTCATACAACAATTTTGACAAATTACAAATCAGTATTTCATATTTCTAGTTCAAGATATTGAATATTTTAATCTTTTTGGAAAGATTGATTAAACTAATAATTAGAGTTAAAATAATTTTAAAATAATTACCTTTTTACCTATAATACAACTATTGGTGACTAATAATCCACAGGTAATGTAAACATATTTGTCAAACCAATTATTTTTTAAAAATTTATGCTGTAGCAAGATATTCAAAACAAATTGAAATAATACAAACACAAAAAATGAATCATTATGAGTTCAACCTCATTTAAGAGTACAACATTTTTTTGAGTTTATGCTACAATAAGAAAAGTGTAATAAAGTTAATTTATACCTCTGTGACTGTGAATAGAAGAGTTTTTCTCATCCATAATATGAAGCAAGATATTTTGAGAATATTAAACAGCTTCTTAATAATTTTCATTTTAAAATAGAATCTCAAATAAAAAGAAATTAAATAAGCATCTTACAAGAAATATAAATTATATTTTTCTTTAATTCAGGCTCATCACCAGAGTACTTTGAAAGGAGCAAACCATAAGGGCCATAAGAATTAGTACACTAAAACTAGTTCACATCATTTTCACAGTCGGGCAATTATTTTCAGTGGTGTGCTCCTCCTTCCTGGCAACTGGTCTGCAATTTTCTTTTAATGTATTTGGAAGAATATTGATAGAACCAAGTCAAACTGTCCTTATCTTAAAGATGGAGATGTCTAACAAATATGTCAAACCAAACTTGATATATTAAGCTAAACTCAGGTTTGGTTTGTATATTATTCAGAATCCAGTGCTAATCAAATCCCAAAAGTTTGATGTAAAGTTGTGCAAAACAATGAATCATCTTTCAGTTTTTGGGCTTTCTAATTGTTCAGATATTTGATGTCTTACATCTTTTGTCATCTAGAATATACTGTAAACTTTTTGTTTTCTTTTAGAATTTTCTATCAAATTTAAATTAAGTCAACACCAATTCAAATAAAACATTTTATATTACTTTAGAAAGAGTAAAACAATTTAAAATGTTATTAATGAGAGAATATTTGTCAAGTCTTTCTCAAAGAAAGGCAAGAAATGATAGATCAATTAATCCTTGTTAACTGTATCAACTTTCAAAATTTTAGTAAATTCATGCAAATAGTACTATTTTGTATCAATAACTAGTGTGAGAAGTATGAAGGTGTTGTAAAAAGCTCTCAGCCTGACTCACTTCCCCAAATCAGTATTTCAATGAACAGACATAAGAACACTGATTTGAGAAAAGGGGTTTGTGTCAATAATTTCAGCATGCCCTTTTGTTTGTGTGCATTTTAGTTTGATTTAAGTAAACTTTGTTTATGGTTATGTGGATATCCGTATGTATGTGATAGATTGAGTGTTTCATAAGATTAACATATCTAAAAATGTCATTCTGTTGAATAATAACAGACCCTGCAATGATTTAATTCAAGTAACTTAAAGTATTTTAAGGGATTGTTCAATTTTATTTAGTAAAAGGGATACTGTTTTTATAAAAATCATGTTGTTAATATAACTTTCCTGAGATGATGTAAATTGAGTTGATATTTTAAACATTGGAAATTCTTTCAGAAATTATGTTAGAAGCAATGAGCTTGTAAAATCAGCAACATTATTAACGAATAAAATATTTTAAACCTGTTTCTATAACCATGATTTATATCAGTATACAATGTATATATATTTTTTATAAAAGTTTTATCTTAATTTTGTTTCTATAACTTTTTAATAAAAAAAGCAGCAGATTCAACATTTACCAGGTATTTAAACTTATTTGTTAAAAATTATACATTTCTTAACACTAAATTCAAATGAACGATCTGGATGAAGTAAACATATATAAATGCTATTGAAAAAGAAAGTAATAGGTAGTTTTTATCTTATTAAAGCAATGATTACCAACCTTGGCCATGCTCCACTTAAGCATTTCTAAAATCCTGATGCTCCCTCCCACCAGTAATATATAATTCATATTATTCAAAAAGTGAACTCCTATTCATGTGGGAGAAGACTAAAAGGCCCTTAACTTAATTTAAACAAGCTTCCAAAAGAACATGGCATTCATGAAAAAAAAAAAAAAAAAAATGAAGTACTGCAGAAGAAGTTGTTAAAAATATAATTATATATATATATATATATATATATATATATATATATATATATATATATATATATATATATATATATAATTTACATGTACTGTATATGCAGTGCATATTGTATGTGCAGTGTATGCATTAACTCAAATTCACACTCAGACTCACTCGAAAGAATAACTTATTCTTGAATTGTCCTCCTTAAAAAGCAAATTGACCCCTGTGGGGCGTGTCCCCATATTGAGAACCATGGTATTAATGTATTATTTCAATACATGCTATTTATTATATTTCTAATTACTGATTTGGTTTTAAATCTATGGCAAAATAAGATGTTCACTATATATACATATACAGGATACTTATAACTGTCAAAAATGTTTGTAAACATCTTTGACAACTAATCCATAAAGCACATGCAAGATTGACAACTTTGCATTTGGTCATTGAGTCAATATAAAGTTACAATAGGATAAGATCTGCAAATGTAAATTGCTTAACATACTATGTATAATTGAAGAGTAAATTCTTATACTGAAAAATTTACTAGAGAATTTTGGAAACAATGATTGCTTTGGTTTATACAAAATTTATTTCAATTGAAATAAATATTTTAAATTTTATTTTAGCATGTTGATAGACCAATAAACACCTATAAATAGCATTTATATACTCAAATATATTAAAGAGAAATGTGTATTTTGGGATAAATTATTTAACCTTTTTAAACCATTATCTAATATTCTTTTTTTTTCTTTTTGCTAAAAATATGTATACATTACTTTCCTTAGAACATTTACAGATCTATATTTTATAATCACATGAAAATTTTAAATTAATAATGGTTTGTAGATATATAAGGTACTTGCTAGAGTGCAATGGTTAGCATACTTGTTGCATATACTAATTTACAAGTTTGGTAGGTGACCTTTAGTATTGTAGCTTTGTACCATGTTAAGTTAATCATGGTAGTGATAATATTTACAATCACACCTATAATGCATTCATATTTAATTATTTTAATAATCTAAAATGATTTTTAAAAAATTACACTAACACAGAATAGATGGAAAATTGAGTGATATTTTATCAAATTTACAATTATTTGAAATGATTTTTAATATAATATTCAAAGAGCTAAGAAGAAGTCTGGTGAAAACAAAATGGACAAAATAAGTATGATAGATAAGTGTGGGAGAAATATATATAAACTCTATATTAGATTAAAGGTTGGTAATTGAATGACAAATCTTAACATTTTCATTTTGACTAAATGCCAGTTGAGAAAAATTTTAAACAGTAAAGTAGATCTTTTTTTGGTAATATTAAAGAAATTTATTTGCAAACATTATTTCAAGGATAAATTCATTTTTTTCTATTTAAAATAAAAAATACACATTACATTACTTGCTCTGTGAGCATGTATGTGTGTGTTTGTTTACCTTTGTGTGTATGAATGTTCATGTTTGTGTCGCCATGTGTTTTTTAGAAACTATAATAACCATGTATAAATCAAAATTCTATTCCTGAGTTTTAGATCTCTTAACCAGATCATCTTTCAGTAATTTCATTAAAAAAGGGAAAGAAACATATAATTTACTAAATTAAAAATACTTAAATTTAATTCCAATTTTTGTTGTCATTGAATTTATATTTTGTAGTGGCTAATAAATTAGAATTTAAATTTTCAAAAGGAATAAAAATCATTATCTGCTTATAATATTGATTAATTGGGAGACAAAAAATAATCATATTTAATGAATTGGAGCTCAACTTTATTTAATGATTGGAGCTCAACTTACTAAGCATCAAAACTGAATGTAATATAGAATATACTGAAAATGCCCAATCATTTTTATATATTTTATGCTAATTTGATTAGGTTTACTAGATTTTTTGCCATAATGCAGTAAATGTATTTTGACATGCATTTCATGAAATATTTTTCTTACGATTTTTGCTTTGAACAAAAGTGTGGATCTAGATGTGAATATGAACATTAATTACAAAAGAATGATTCTGGTTGTTCAGAACTCATTTCTTTTATGCTAAATTTAAAATTTTGATGTAAATTCTTTACATGAATAAAAATTTTCAAATTGTGTATTGATTTTTCACTTTATTGATACTTTGAAATTGTTGATCACTTGATAATTCCACAAAAATGAATGTTTGATTTCCAGATTTTGGCCATATATTCTTCATTGTTTTGGAGGATAATGTTCTCTGGTCAAATAGCTCTTTCATAATCCTTCATATATCTTACAAACAAATCAATTTCATGATCTCAGTGATGAAAGATTTTTGAATTTGAGAAAAATGTAAGCTGTTAAGCAATTTTAATGAAGGACTAGAAGTTTGAAATAAATGTTCAATAATGCTGGTAATGTGCATTTTAATTATTCATTCATGAGAGATAAAAGAAATACCTTTGGTATATAATAAACCCAATGTTGACCATATACTATTAAAAAATATTTGAACATATGCAATGCTAAATTATGTTAACAACCTCCCCTTTTTGAAAATCATGACTTGGCCTCATTTTGTCCTCTGCATATTGTTATGACTAATAACTGCTTTCCAGCAATGCTATTTAGTTTTATTCTTGGCCTAGTAGCATCAGCAGAAAAATAATGTTGGTGCTGTATTAGCTTCTCTATATGTATTATGCCAGTCATTCGATTTTGTTCATATTTTCTAGTCATAAATCATTTGTCCAATAATAAACCCTGAAATATCATCAATTATAATAATCCCAATGATCAGTAATATGAAAATATAGAATCTTTACACATTAACACTTCATTTCAGTTGCAATCATATCTTAATATTTAAAATTCTCAAGCATTAATAAAACTATATTTTAAAAACATGAAAATTTGACCATATTTACAATATCTTTTCCAGATATTCTATAACAGACTAAATATCATATTAAATATTCCATTCAGTTATTGAAATTCTGAATAAACTTGAATGCATTTAATTTTT
Organism: Acanthosepion pharaonis; assembly: GCA_903632075.3. NCBI lineage: Eukaryota > Metazoa > Mollusca > Cephalopoda > Sepiida > Sepiidae > Acanthosepion > Acanthosepion pharaonis. The sequence goes on along the minus strand of CAHIKZ030002494.1, from coordinate 178,438 downwards.
AGAAAGACGTTAATCAAGATTAAGAAGAATTAAAGTAATATTACTGTGTGAGATTTACTTGATAAATTATAAAGAGTGTGTGTCATGTGACCAATTATTTATTAACCAATCAGATAAAAGCAATCTGAAGATTTATATACATCACATTAAAAATAGCATTTGATATATAAAAATAGAATGGCTATTTAATATTTCAGAGTTTCAAAAATTTGATTGATTTGTCATTTTTGATATTTTATGAGTATTACTTATTAGGAAACAGAATGTAGGCCTTCATGAGACATGTATATTTTTCAAATAACAATATAATTACCAAGAATTTTTTGGTGTGTTTAAAATTTGTATTTGTGAATGTATTTATATCTGTAGAATTATTATAAGGTACAGAATAGTAATTACCAGAATAAAGAAAAATCTAGACAGTTTAGAGACAGTTAATTCTATACAATATAGTTATTTAAAGTAATTCCATAGAATATAGTTACTTAAAGTACATTAAAAATGTTTTCAAAGAGGATAAAAACTTAAATCAATATCATCTTATTTATATGATTATGCAAATTTAGTTTTTTCTCTTGAAAGTTTAAAATTAAAACATCCAAGAAAATACTCAAGTGAGATAAGTTAAAAATCAATTTTCTCCTTACTGTTATCTTAAATTTCATTATATTCACCAGTTTACAGCTTTCATGCACACACACACACACACACACACACATATAATGATGCTAACAGATTGTAGCAAAATAGTGTAATGATAACAAACTTCTAAAATAAAGTCTGTTGAAAAAAACACTTATTCTCAAGCAAACAGGGCTAGTATAATAAAAAATTAAAAAGAAAAGTAAGCATTACTGTCAATTTCACACTTACACATATTCATTTTTATTAACAAACACACACATATATTCATGTATGCATGTATGTATGTATATTCTAAAATGTGTTTCTCATATCTACCAACTTAGTATAATAGGTTTTAAAAGTTTGTCTATTTAATGCAGAACTATATCTCACAATGATATTTTGTGATGGTCATATTCAACAACAATGTGGCAGCCATCATCATGTATGTACATATTGGATTATTTCTAAAGTCCATATAACATCTCATAATAATAATAGTTACTAATAAAATTTTAAAAGTGATTATTTTCATCTTTGATATTTTTGTGATTTTTGGTTCCAGTCTTAGAAGAAGTGAATTGTAATTTAGAATTCAAATAATTTTCCTTTAAGTTTTTAATCATTTGACATATATTCATAATAAAATTAAAAACTGCTAGTTTTCATTAGAATGGGAGTAGATTTGAAATGTTAAAATTACTTAAAATTTTTATTTGAACTTAAAGTTCGGATTTAATAGTTGTAGGAATTTATAAAGAAAACCAGATCCCAAAAAGCTTTTGTTAAATTCTGGAAGTATATAGAATTGTTTCTTTAAACTAAAACAAAATTTTAATGATTTTTACAAAATATTATTTTGTCTTGTTTTTTTTTATTTTAAAAACAATTTATCTTAAAAATAAACAATCAAAATATGTTATAATTCTGTAATAATTTTGACAGGAAATATAAATCAAAATAAAGACAAAATGTAAATAGAATCCTAAAAACATCCTAAAACTTGCTATTAAAGGAGAATTTGGAAAAAATGGTTCACTTAAAATTTGTACTGAATATATCAACAGTTTTCTGTAATATGCTGAACCATCTTTTTTTTTTTTTTAAAAGTTTACTTTTCTTCATTCTTTGAAACTGGTTGGCCAAAAATGTTCTTCTGTAACAACAGAAATGCTTTGTAGAAATTTCCCATTTAAAAAAATATGTAATATATTCATTTTGAAATTCAATTTTACAAAAGCAATAGTAGCATAGTACTCCAGTTGCTTTAGATAAAATGTAATGGTTTTTGATCTTGTTCTTCTTTTAAGATTATAAATTTTGGTAAATTTAGGGACAACTTATTTAATAGCAAGAAAAATTAGCAACAAACAGTGAGAAAGTCCATCAGCAAAACTTGCATTCTGTATCTTTCATGAAAACAAAGAATTTATGAATTTGTAAAATAGTATTTTTGCTATCTGCAAAAGAAAAAGAAAATTGCTATTGAAACTTTATGCTTTGTTTAAGGACTTTAAATTTTAGGAAAGTAGTTAAATTTATTTTAGATTATTTTATTTTCAAAGATGAAATGTATCATTATGTTTTGATAATTTTCATATTTGAATGCCATATTTAGTCAATGTTTATTTTGAATTTATCAAAAATGGGTATGTAGGAATATATATTATTATATTTTTCTTTTACAATAAATTATTTCAAATACAACATTTATTTTTCAGAAAATATAGATTAATTTGGTCTCCAATGTTTTATTATTCCTGTTTTCCTATTTTGATTACAAAAATGCAAATAGGAGCTATTTATACACAAAACATATTATGAGTTTATGAATAAAAGAAGTAAATAAATTAAATAAATTAAAATAACTAACTATATTCTGAAAATTTTAGGGTGCCATTAAAAATCAAAATCTAAGTGAAAAGAGTTCTAAAATTGCAACTTTCAGTTTAGTAGGTTATTTTGACCTATAAATTATGTTGAGCATATAATTAAAATATAATTATCTTATTATAATTTGAAAATGTAGTTTTTAATTCAGGATTCCAATTGTATTATACTGAACAGTAATCAATTATTTACAATGGTAATTTTTCTTTATGAATAAATTGTGGACCTTTCTTAAATTTGCTGAGAAACACAAAATCATATATTTAATAAAATAGAAAATAGTTTATGTAAGGTAATTAGTTAAATTTAATTAATTATTATCCCAATTAAAACATTCTGTTAATTAAAAAAAATGATGACAAAAATATTTGATTCCTACAGAAATCCTAAAAAAAATAATTAAAAATTTAATGAAATATTGGGTCAAAATGACCTATTTTTTCTCATTTGCCACTATAAATTATTGTAAATGTTTTATTCTAGTTAATAAAAACTAGAAACACAAGCCAATAAATATTAAAACAGATTAAATCCAGTATTAAAGCATGATAATAATTTTGGAAAACTGTTTTTTTTAATGATATTATAATTAAAAAATTTATCCCAATTTTTATATTCATAAAATCTTCTATTATAAAGAAAAACAAAAATTTAGCTTAAAGTTTTATAAAATGAAACTGAAATTTACTTGATTTCATTAGTTAATTTTCTTCTTTTTAAAAATACTCTTAAAAATGAATCACTTATAAAAATATGAATTATCTGCATATTTATTGTTTTTAAATAATACATTAAAATATTTTTAAAACTGCAAAAAATTCAGGCAAATTACATTAAAACATAGTGTTTAATTATTGTAGAAGCATAATCTTTATGAAATTTAGGCATTTGATTGATTTAGCAAAGCAAGAATGTTCATTATTTCTGAAACTGATTGTATCTGAAGTGATGAAAATAAACAAATTAGAATAACAAAATTATTATTTTATTTTAAACAATGAAGCAATAAGAATAAAATATTTATATTGTTATTTTAAAAATTTCTTAAAATTATTGATAACTTAGTTAACAATTGCTGAAATAAATGAAAAATGATTTCAACAAAATATTCAATATTGTTGATTTTATTAAACTTTGTTGACTTTCCATCTAGAGGACTAAAAATAGTATTGTTACCAGTTTTGAGAACTCAAAATTCTAAACTTTTCAAATTAACAAAAATCATTGTTTCATGACCTATAATTTTTTACTGAATTGCACTAACATAAATATCATAATCCATTTAGAAATCTCGTAATTGCAAGGAGATAAAAGCAAAAAACCAGAGCATAAGATAAATTTACAGTTTATTCTATGGAATTGGTTTATATTATTGTAAAAAGTTTGCAATTTTTTTTTTCCTACAAGCAGAAAATTTTAGTTAAAAGTTTATAATCTCTTTAGTTCCTTTTCTACTTAAAAAATGTTACTTACTGCTTTCAAAAAAGAGCAAATATAGCCTGATATAATTCATTTTAATTTTATGGTTGTTTTAATTTTATATAAAATTATAAAACCTAAAATATCATTGGCTTAGACATTCAGTAATAAACCCAAGTTTAAATTTAATATAAGTAATTTTTTAGTTAAAATATACAAAAGTGTTTAAATGCGAAATAATTTCATTAGTTAATTCATTATATGTAGGTAAAGAAAAAGCAAAAATTCTTATAATTTGACAAACTAAATATGTATAGAATAAATTTAATTAGATAGAATTTCTAAATTAAAAAATTAAACTTAGTGTTAATCTCTACTATTGTTAGCAAAAAGCATTTAATGAAAGGATGTTTGATATTTGAAATGAAAAAGAATTAGTCAAATAGTATAAAATCACAAGAAATGAAAATAAGAAAAACAACTGTTTAATTTGGCAAATCTTTAAAAAATACATTGTGATTCTGTTAAAGAATTTATCCTTTTAAGAAATTAACTTATTTCATAATTTGTTTTACATATTTTAAATTTTAAGATTTTACAAGAAATATATTTGATATAAATATTTTTAAATATTAAATTACTACAAAAAAGAGTAAGTAAAATAGAAAATTGAAGTTACTGAAAATAAGATTCTTTCTTAGAGGAAATTAATTATAACTTAAACATTTAATGTGATAAAGAGTTTTCTGAAAAATATCATTAGTTTATAAAACTAATGATATTTTTCAAAAACTTTTATCATTACTGTTATATTTTTATTTTGCGATGATTTTTTTTCTTTTTGCACATTGTTTTTCTCTTTTAATTCATCAAGATACACCTATATAACATAACAAAGCCATAGATTAATCAATATCTTCAGGATTTTGTAACAATGATGTGAAGTTAAAATATAAAATAAATGTAAATTGTTTTCTAAACAAAACTATGTTTTACAATATAAGATAAGTTTTCTTAAGAATAATAATGATAAGATAAATTATTATACTAACAAGTCATTAGAAACCTAATTAACTTATGTGTTAAAAAATTACTATACATTTACTTGGTAATTTACGGCTTACTTCTAGCATCTGATTTGCAAACTTTTGGTTTAAACTAAAGTTAAAAACTTACATATTCTTAAAAATTAAGTATAATTGTAATGATACTTTTTACTTTACATTCTGACTAGAGTAAAAGCTATATACTCAAGAATGAAAGGACAACACTATATGATAAACATTCATAGCTTCAAAATTAAGTTTCATTTTTTTCTCAAAAATTAAAATGCTAATTAAAAGATTCAAAATGTAATTGGAATTCTTTTTTTCTCATATAGAATACTTATAGGTTTGCATATATTGTTATTCTTAACATAAAAATAATGAACAACAATGATTTTTTTTGTTTCTTTTTTTTGCTTTAGATTCAACAGGACACATTCAATAAATTGATAATAGAGTTTTAAAATAGTACAAATTTTGTTTAAATTCTGATTTTTTAAAAAATGAAAACATGTAAAAAAAAGTAAAAGGAGGAAAAGAAGAAAAGAACACATACATGTGTAAATTGTTAAATAAATTCAAAAAATGTAGAATCTACTTGGGTCTTGAAAACAGCTGTTATATTCCATAAGTGAAATCATGGTGAAAAAGCAATTCATTTATTTGATGTGTAAGAAATTGATTTAAATTTGTTAGAAAACTATTCTCAATATTAAAATTTGATCATCAGGGGATTTATAAAATTTTTTTACTTTTCAATTTGAGGATCAAAACATTTCTGGTTTAAAATAAATAGGTTACATTGACATATTTTAAAATGGAAATTAAATTCATTAGAATGTTTAATTTTATTGTATTTTATGTATCTTGAAGACTCTCCTATAAAATATTATACAAATTAATCTCATATAATATGTTATTTAATATATTTAACTATCTAAAAATGTTTTAGAAACTTAATTCTTAAAAAAAACTGATCATTGATTTTAGAAAATAGATCAAATTCTTTGAATGACTTTTGGATAATATCAAGTCATGATACACCTAGAAATAATCTTCTTTATAATAATATAGCAAAGTACAATTAGTGAATTAAAAAAATCCGCTGAGTTATTTAACCTTGCTTGAGAATAAGAATTTCTATAATAAATTATAAGGATGCTGTAGAAAAAAATGAAGGAAAAATGTTATTGGGAAAGGTCATAGAATTCAAGACAAATTATTGAAAGTGTTGCTTAAAATTATAAAAAATAAAAACATGAAATTTTTGTATAAATAGTTAAAAGCATATATTAATTAATGGCAGATATAAATGTTTTTGTTTTATTACTTTGCTTTGTTTAAAGGTAGTAAATAAAACATGATTTTTTTTGTAAAGATGCAATGATATGTGTAAATTGTGTTGTCAGAGTATATACATTTTGTCAGTTAAAAGGTATCTTAAGATATTTATTTTATTAACTTTTTATAGCCAGTAGCAGAAGTTATTACCATGAATTTTATTATATGCCTTTCTTCAGTTCACTGAAAAAATAATAGCAGGAAAAATGATTTTTAACAATAGTTTATGTTAAATTTGTTAATTTTTTATTAGTATTTCTAATCCAAATGATAAATGACTGAAACAGAGCTTTAGTATTTCAGCTGGTTTATGCTTTTTTCCAGAGAACAACTTATAAGGGAATTATTTCATATGTTTGGTAAACTAAATAAAAAATTACTTTTCAAAAAATTTAGTCACATATATATAAAATAGAAGTGTTAAAATAACATGTCATTTTAAATGTACTACCAAATATTTTTATTTTATGAAATGCCATTATCATATTCATATCAATACATTTAAATTCATGCATATATATATATATATATATATATATATATATATATATATATATATATATATATATATATATATATATAGCTCTCCTGTAATTAAATTTTTTTTCTATGGAATGCTGATAAATGTGATTTTTGTACATGAGTGTATGCTTATATTTGGTATTTTTAAAGCTTATGAATTTTAACAAAAGATTTAGAATTTTTCACAAATGTTTAAAGAAACAAATTTTGAAAGTTTCTTTGAGAATACTTTATATGAATATGCCTTTTTAAATAACTGTCCTGTCAGTTTGACAAAGTTTTATGTCTGCAAAAAATGATGTATTAAAAGGACAGTTTTTCCCTTGACACCACTATTATTGTATATTCCTTCACTCTCTCAGTAATGTTTATCATTTTAAAAAGTGATTATTTGAATTTTAATAAAACCCAAACATATGAAAGGGAATTTATATATTGTATTTGTTCTTGAAAATTTACAACAAAAATGCTAAACACTATTTATTTATTTATTAGATTGTTTATTTAGAAAAATAATTTTATATTTACAACATTATAAAAGTATGCAAACCACCTACAAGGAAATCTTTATCATTAATATATTTATAAAAAATTCCTAAATTATAAAAGTAAGTGAACCAATTATAATGAAATCTTTATTATTTACCATTTTATAAAGTTTGAATTGATTGGCAATTTGCCAATTTTTGCCAACCATTACAATGAGCACAATTTGCCAGATTCACCAAATTGCTTTAGTCAAGGTGCTTAATAACTATTCTTCATTTAAGATTACTTCATCAGTCAGCATTTGACTGAAAATAAATCTATTGGCAGATTTTCCAGGAACTTTTAGAAAAATTCACAAATTAAAAAACTTTTAACAATCTTTTTTAAAAAGAGTGGGAAGGGGTAACCTATAATTGTTGGAATTAAAGGTGCTGAATTTCTATTGATTATGCATCTTTGATCATAGATCACAGTTCTAAAAAAATTGAAACATTAAAACAAAAAGTAATCTTAGATAGAAAATAATTTGGGAAGGAAATGTATTATGGTGGGAAGAATCATGTTTATTTAAATTTTCTTCTTCTATAGTTCATAGATATTTTTATAAAATTAGGAATTAAAAAATAAACTTGTTTTCATATTTATTTATAAAATGGTAAATAATAAATATTGCATTGTAGTTGGTTCACTTAATTAGATAATTTTGTAAATTTTTACAAATTTTTGAATAAAAAGATTTCTTTTCAAATTTATTTCTTTAGATAATGATATATAATAAATCTTTATAAAATTGTAGATAATAAATATTGCTTTGTACTTGGTTCTCATGTCTTTGTAAACATTGCCAAAGGAGTCAATGTAGTTTATAGTAACAGCAATGTCAGCAGAAAAACTGTCCTTTTGAAACACATTTTCTTTGTGGGCATTATTAAGTTAAATTTGTCAAAAGTTTTTACAGCATAAAAATTACTTTTGAACTTTTACAAGTGAAAGTAAAAAATAAATTAGTAAAAGGTAACCTGAAAAATGTGTTAAGTTTGTTTAAGCTTCTTTAGAACTATGACATCTTTTGTTAATTCTTTACAAGCATTAGAAAAAATATAGAAAAAATAAGTAATATTTTAATTTAAAATAGGAAATATTTTGATAAAATAAGTAATATTTTAATTTAATTAATATATATTAAAATAAATGTCATATTTAATTTATAGTAATAGCAGCAAAATAAATATTTGAATTAGAAAACAAAATAACTATATTTTTTAACATTAAACATTTGCTACCAAAACTTTTATACAAATCTTCTATATATATATATATATATATATATGAATTTAGGTAAAAATGACAGCGGTAAAAATGGCAACGGTAAAAATGGCAACGGTAAAAATGGCAAAAGTGGATAAATAGGTAAAAATGGCAAAAATGGATAAATAAGAAAAAATGGCAAAAGGAAAAAAATATAGATGAATATTTCACAATGAGTTTATTAAAATCTTGGATACAATACATAATGGAAAAACATGAGAAGTTTATCAAATTAAAAAGAATATTCAGCTAAAGCTCCCCCCTTCCCCCGTGAGATTTTACTTTTTAGGTGATTATGTCTGAAAACACTGAAAAACTTGGGGAAAAAACAATTATAGGTCCACTTGATGAAACTGAAAAAAAACAACAAAAAAAAACAATAAAACATTAATTATTTCAGAGGTTATCAGACAATGACAGAGTGAGACTGGTGACAGCAAAATTTAAAATCTTGTCTGATGGGTTTTCAATCTTTTAATACTCAAGTGTGAAGTCTCTGAGAGAAGTCATATAGACATTTAGCAAATAGGTGTGAACAGAAATTCAAAAGGTTTGCTGAGGGAATAGGCTAAGTGAACTCTAGAATATTTGTTTAAAACCATAATTTACCAATAAAATAATTAAATTAGACTCTGAGAGTCAATACCAAATCTGTGAATGGGATTCCTAACCTCAGATTCCTTGATCCCAACACTAATATATATATATATATATATATATATATATATATATATATATATATATATATATATATATATATACATAATACACTTATTTTATATATATATAAATATATATATATATATACACTAATACACTTATATATATACACTAATACACTTATTTTATATATATATACACTAATACACTTATTTTATATATATATATACACATCTAATCCTAATGTCAGTTATCAATTATAAAATTAATTATAGTCATCAAATTCACTTAAACACGCTATGATTTGTGCTTTTACTGCAATTAGGAGTAGGAACCTAGCGCCCCCCCCATAAAACTTCTAAAAATCGACATTGAAAATTTAAAAAAATGTTTTTAATACTAGGAGCGGGAACTTAGCCCCTATTTAAAACAAGAGGAGAAGGAGCCTAGACTCCCCACCAACTAGAGCAAATATCTATTTAAAAATATTTATTTTAAAATATTGAGGCGGGGGAATTAGCCCTATTTTAAACTAGAGGGATGGGAGCTTAGACCCATCCTTCTCGAACGGTCATAATTTTCTGTTGTCAAATTGCCATTTTTTCCTATTTATCCACTTTTACCGTTGCCATTTTTACCCTGCCATTTTTTCTGCTGCCATTTTTACCGCTGCCATTTTTACCGAGCACCATATATATATATATATATATATATATATGACAGCTATATGTCTTGTAGTGTTTGTGAAGAAAAAACTTCAAAAATCCATATAAATTGGGATTTTGTAAAACAAACAAAAAGATTCAAATTATAGCAGACACATATTCTGTTAATCCATTTAAAACAAAATAAAAACATCTTCTTTTTGTAAATTATTAATAAGATACTGAGTGGATCCATTACTAACTTAAAATAAAATTTAATTAATATGTAATATTTGGAGAAATATAAAAATTGCACAGAGTTTAAAATAAATCAATATTAAATCATTAATTCACAAAGTTTCAGTTTCAAAGTATGTATAGCTCTTAAGTTATTAGAAACTTTATTTTGTTATAGTAACACACTTTTAAAATGGAGTAAGTATGTAACAGTCTGAGTCAAAGTCATTAAGAAATATTCCTTTGTCAAGTCTATTCTCTGTCATATGAAAACAGTCTTTATAACAAGTAACTGGACTGTAAAAAAAGAAAAAACAATTATTATAAATTCTTGTAAATATTTCTGGAATATAAAATTGTTTTGCTTTACAATTTATCTGCTTTTTTCTTTCTTTTCCTTTTTCTTTGTAGACAAATTGAATATTTTTATGAGGTCAAAATTTTCATCCCCTCAAACTTTTCATTCTAGAAAACAAATACAAGCAAAAGGTAAAAAAAATGTGTATTTAAAATAAAAAAATTGTTTACAGTAAGATAATATAAGAAAATGTTCATTTTATGAACAGAACAGGTGACAAATATACATTCAGGAATCATTAAAATTTAATACTTGAGTTAGCCCCCCAACTTTTATTTTGTGGGGTCTTGCTTGTGATCTTTTCCTATCCACCAGCCAAAGTAAAAGGCAATTTATAATTCCCTTTCACCATTATATTTTTATGCATGGCAGAACATAATACTTATCACAGTATTCATACAAATCCAACTTGTCAAAAATAAAATTTTGGAATTACACCATTGATTATAAATAAATGCCATCATAATCCATGACAAAAATTTCAGTTGCCAAAAATCTGTATAAAGTTTCCCAAGCCCTTTCTAGCTGTATTGTCTCCATTGCAGACATATTTTTATGTTGTTGTTGTTGTTATTATTATTATTATTATTATTATCATCACCACCACCACCAACACCATCACCACCACCACCACCATCATCATCATCATCCATCACCTCCAAAAGTATTATCTCTATCACAGCCACCACCACTATCATCATCATCATCATATGATTATTACCATTAGACTTTTAACTGTCATCATCATTAACATTATTGAAACTATAACTATTATTTTTGTAATATCAATATTATCATTAAAACAAATTCAAATATTTAATATTAGTGTAATGAAAAGGGCAAGGCTATTATTTTGGCTTGCTTCTCTGGCTATAGGCCAAACAATCCTGGAAATTGATAGTTGACCCCCCACTCATGAATAAAAATCAGATATGAAGTAACATGTAAATACAAAAGATCTGTCTTCAATATTATCTCCCACTGAATTTGGGAAGGTCAAGACATTCTTTGCTGTCTGCAATTATAGCCATTACACACTTAGCATTTTTTAGTGAAAGGCAGGAAATTTTGTTTATCTTTTAGAAATGGTAAACAAAGGCAGCGCTACTATATGGCAAATATCTTCAGAAAAGTTATAAAAAGAATCATACAGTTTATCTTAGACAGTTAAAGCAAAATTAAAATTTACAATTTTATTAAATAATTTATGTAGGAAATAAAATAAAATTTTTGAAAGAGATTAAAACAGCAGAACAGAAGTTGTATTTCATCTCTGAATATAAGATTGTTGCATATTGTGTTTGATGCACATGTGCATCCATTACATGATTTTATTCAAAGTAATATAATTAATTTGTCTGATTTTCTGGAATGAGAAGTTATAATTTATGTTTGTAGTGATAGTGAAAGAAGTCTTGCCTCATTTACATATAAGTGCTGAGATTTGTATATATAATCCTTCTACTATTGCAGAAGGGGCATTAAGAAACCTTGAAATATGCACATGGCAATTTTATTACTGATACAATGCTTATTATAAATAGATGAACTTGACTTTGTTGAACCATGGTTATGATGTTTTATAGTCAATGCTAGATCAAACAAACTAAAAAACAAGTGGAGGTGAAAATTAAATCATTGACAGCAGGATACAAAGCAATCATGGAAATCTTTTTTTTAATGATATATTCAAAAGAATTGGAAGACTTAATATGCAAGGAAATCTAGTAAGATAATCAAGAAAAATATTAGGCTGAGAAACTAAAAGTCAACAAAGCAGGTAGAGGTGAAAATGAAATTTATTTTTAGCATCAGCAGGGGTGAAGCAATCATGAAAATCTCCTTAATGACCCCTTTCTGCCCTCCAGGAGAGTGACTTGTTGCACATTTTTTGGCTGACATGAAATAGAAAGACTATATTGAATCCATTACTAGGTCAGCTGCTAAGGAAGTTGGTTCACTGTGTTGTGCTAGACAATTTTTCTCACCAGCATCTATCTTACACATCTGTAATTCTACCATTCACCCATGCTTAGAGTATTGCTGTCACATATGGTCTGGCACTCCTGCTCTATATCTAGAGATCCTTGATAAAATCCAAAGAAGAATCAGCAATATTATTGGTCCTGAGCTGGCATATCAGCTTTAGTCACTTTCCATTGCACCATTTCTATAAATATTTTCATTTGAATGAGCTCTTCGCTATGATACCTAGACTTTATGATTTTATGTGCTGTACTAGACTGGTAACAAGGTCTCATCATTTACCACTGAATTGGTTAGATGTAACCATAAGTTTTATGCTAACAGTTTCTTTTCTTGCACTTCTTGCTTGCAGGACTCTCTTCTGGCTACATGTTTTCCAGTCAAATTTAATCTTCAAAAATTTAAATGCAATGTCAATTGCTATCTACTGTCATCTTGATTGCTCTTTTGTTCTCACTCCTTAGTAATGTTTCTGTTTTCTAATTCTCCCACACTCAGTAACCCCTTTGTGTCTTAGTGGCTTTACTGTCTTTCCTGGGATGAACTCGATTAAAAAAAATTATTCAAAATAATTGGAAGACTTAATATTCAATGAAATTAATGAGATAATCAAGAAAAATATTAGACCAAGAAAGAGACTCTGGTCATTGCAGAGCAAACTAAGTTAATGCTTTTAAAAGAAGTGGTCAACAAATCAATTATAAAATGTTTACATCAGCTGAGAGATGCCAGAAAATACTGCAAATTCAAAAGAGTTGGAAAATACAAAATGTCTATAAAAGAATTAATCCAGCTAAGATTAAATAAAGGTATGTACTACACTTCTTATAGATATAAAATATTGAAACAATTGCAATTAAATTTAAATGTCACTGAATTCATGTGTTGGCTTATAACAATAAGAGTTCATAAAAAATTAACTTTACTGAAATTAAGAGGAAATTGCAAACACATATATGATAAAGAAAAGAAAACTAAAATGAAAATATTGTAGTTACAAACATGAGCTAAAAAGGGAAAAGTGACCAACACTTGGACAACTATGCAAAATATGTGAAAAAGAAAAATAATTTTCAAACAGTATGTAAGTTTAAAAAGAAAAATATGGAATGTGTAAAAAATATAAGAGAATTCTGAAGTCAAAACTTACATTTTTTTACTACAGAAAAACTACATTGGTTAGAACCAAATTGAATGTTATAGGAAATAAGCCCTCTTTCCAACATAATTAAATACCCACATACATACCATATTAAAACATGCCCAAACTTCTACCAAATAACAGACAATGTTATAAACATGTCAAAAAGATTCGATAATAAGATACACACCATTTAATTCAAAGTGTCTATTGGTTAGAAATTATCATTACCATGTGAAATATCTGACCAATCAGAGAAAACTAAAACTCTATTTTTCTTGAGCCTACTTTCAGGAAACATTTCTTATAAAAACCCACAGATTTCCACTTTCAGAGAGTGACTGTCTCGAAGTCAAGCACAAGAGAAGATGTGGCTATACAGCTTTTTCCTTCCCCCACCTGTGGAAACATCAGTCGGTGACTTCAAATGAATCATCTCCAACAACAACCACAAAGATGATCAGTGATTCTTTGCTGATTATCATGTGTTAGTGACTTCAAACAAACCATCTCCAACAACAACAAAGATGGTCAGTGGATCTTCACTGATGATCAAAGTCTTTTCTCAACCACATATATTTCTATGGACCAAATACTAATTACAGATTAATTCTGTGAACTATTTAAAGTTTTTTTTTGACTACAGATTTTTCTGTGTACCAACTACCCAAATACTTTAAATCAATGAAAGACTATTTTTATTCCTCTTTGACACTTTTGAATTCATGCACATATGTTTGTAAATACAAATGAGTTATTTAACAGGTATATCCATGTTTTCTTAATTTTTATTTTATTATTGTTTAGAAAGATGATTACTGGCTGTCGGACATTATTGTACAAGATGCAATTTGCTTACCATTTATGACTACTTTGAGGAAAAAATTGCATTTTGTACACAGAAAATATTGTAAACTTTTCTATTAGTTTCTTTCACAATATATGCAGCTTTAATTTCTGCTATAATTTTATCAAACATTTCTAACCAAATATCCATCACATTTCTGTATCACTTTTGAAGACTGTTGGGTGTTTAGTATTATTATTGTTGTTGCTTTGAGTGGTAAATTTTATTGATTGAAGAATCTTTAAAAAGAAAAATAACTTAAAAGCATAAATGAAGATTTTAATGCAGTGACTAATGTAGACTAATTCTTGTAAAATATGGCAAGGTGTTGTTGGGATTGGGGGAAACACTGAACTGATTACTCTCCCAAGAACTATAGGGTAACAGACAGATACAGGGAAGAAACAGGAAAAAAACAAAAACAATGCGCTGTCTCAGAAACCACAGCATGGCGAGTGCTACACAACTTTAGGAACAAAATTCCCAAAGGGAACAACTTCACAAGGAAACAACAGTCCCCTGCTGGTTTTCCTATTGCTTTTATTGACAGGACAAGATGCTGACATGTTCACATCCAATTTGGGGCCTCTTTTGTGTCTGTATTGATGTACATTCACCACACTAATGTAATAGTACAAAAACTAAACCAATATTCTTTCTGAAATTCCATGACTCTTAGGATGTAAGTGATCATGGCTCTTCATAAACTCTATTTTCTTTATTATATGTGAATAGATTAAACCAAAAATTGAACTTGGCTAAGTGATTCCACTTTCAATAACTGTTGCACTAATTGCACAGATGTCAAATCCAAACAAATATTAAAGAAAAATAAAATCCTATATTTGAAATACAAGGAATGTCCTTTTCATGAAAATATGTATTTATGGTTAAGATAAAGGATACTTTTCATCATAATGCTTTCTTTTTTAAAAGAAATGAATAATTTAAATTTTGAATTAATGTTGATGCCACTGGTCCTGTAATTTGACATGGTTATGGGGTCTTTGCATTGCAGAATGCTCCTTTGATTGAATGTTTCTAGTTTTCTCTTCTGTAGTGCTTCTTCTGCAATGACTTGTAATCTGAGTTTGCTAAATATTGAGCTTCACTTTGCTTGTGTGGCTTATCAGCTTTGTAATGCTGGCAGAGTTGCAAGTTGACTTTTTTGGTTAAAATGATTATTAGAGACTTTGTTCATGTTTTTGACAATTTTCTAATTTGCCAGATTTTGTTGCAAGTTATGGTAAAGACATCTATTTCTTGCTTTATCTGTTGTTAATGCCTGCTGCATTTCCATTCTTTGTTGATATTATGGCTTCTTCCACTTCTTCACATAGTATTGGAAAATTATGATTGTTGACACCTGATTTGAAATTACACTGGTATCTCCAAATGTCTGATGGTTATAATGCTCTCTGTAATATTCAGTTAATAATGATTTTTATTTTGTATGACATTTTCCTTACTGTCTTGTATAACGCCAACTCTGAATTGCCTTTTTACAATTGTTTTCTTCAGGTTTATCTTCTATATCTCAGTACATTGTTCTTCAATGAAGTAACCTTGGCTTTCTTCATATGTCTAATCTTTTTGCTGATCTCTTTTTATTCTGGCATTCTTCATTTCTCAAATATGTTCAACATCTATATAACTCAGAGTTTAGTTTTTTAGTATTTTCCAAGTACTTTAATGGTCACTTTAGCCGTTACTTTGTTAAACATGATAGTCATTACTTCAGAAGCATCATGAAGCACCAACAGTTATCATATATCAAAACAACATTTTCTGTTAGTTCATACAAAATTGACAAAATTATTGTATGGTTCAATAAAAAGTATTTTTTAATAGGTATAATTAAATTTTAACATGGTAAATAAAAAGAAAAGGCAATATTTTGATCTATTTATTCCAAAAAGAGATCATACATTTTTTTAATTATTTAGATAAAACCCAAATAATCAAGCATCAAGAATGTTATTAAGAACAAAATTATTGGTATGGTTATAATTTTCAAATTTTGAAGCATAAAAATTCATGTATTTATGAAAAGCACATTGATATAAAGCTTCTGAAAGCTTCTATTCTTGTAAATTCAAAGCAAAACATTGTTGACTTGGAAGAACAAAAGTTTACTAGCAATTCAGACTGGTCTGTCATGCATACAATAACTATCACCATTCCAAAGATAAAAGAACACACTGCAGCCCTATGAAAGTGTAATAAGAATGGTGAAAGGTATGACAAAATTGCCAGTTTAATCTCCTCTTCCTAAGTTAATTGTATGTACCATTATTAAGAAGAGTATAGTGTAGTGTTACTAACTCACAGGAAGTAGTATGCACTCAACTGCCTCATGGGTAATGGCTGTAGCTATTTATAGTCTTTGAGATTGCATATGTAAATGAGTCATCTTATATCACTGTACTGAAGAAGTTTTATCCCCTTATTTTCTCTGGTACTTCTGGGAACTTTTGTCACTCCCTAAGAGATTGTCTAGATATAGGAGATTTTGATCTTCTTTTTTCATAATAGTGTTCCTCCAATGATTGTCCTTGTTCATCTTCAGAGTCTACATTACTCTCAATTTCAATGTCTAGTTCATTTTGCTTTAACATGACACATTTGCCTTCATTACTTTAGGCTCGCTAAACATTTCTTCATCACAATTGTGTTGCAATTTAATTTGGTCTGTATGCGTTAATTCCTATTTCCATCTTTTTCTATTATCATAATGTTCCATCCACTTTGCATTATGAATCTTACCTCTTGTAGATTAGATTCATTATTCTTTTTATACCATAGTTTTTCATTGTAGCATAGGATATGGTCAATGAGGTTCTAATTTGTCTAGGGTGGACAGACTTTTTGATCTTCCAGCATGTGGTATTGTCCTATAACTTAGCAACAATCTAGTAAGAAACGTTTCTATTTTTTCTTTCTGTTGTACACATATTTTCAATCTGTTTTTATAGTTTGCACCATCCTTTCTGCTAATCCATTAACCCTAATCCTAACCCCTAACCCCTAACCCTAACTGATGGTGGCTGATATGATTTGCATTTAATTTTGTTCAACCATTGTCATAGTTACTCGTCACAAAACTCTAGGGCATTGTCAGATACTAGTATTTTCAGAATTCCACTTCTTGAAAATATGATCCTTAATGTTCTTTTCACAGTTGAACTTTCTTTGTTGGAAACCTCTATTACTTCTGACCAGCTTGAATACAAATCTACCAGTATTAATAATCCTACTCCATTAATATGGGCATGATCCATGTGTACTCTGTCCTAAGGTTAGGACTCTTTAGGCCATGTATATATTTTTGTTTTCTTTCAATGCACATTTTACACCTTTTTATGTATTCTTCTACATCTGTAGAATAGTCTGGCCACCATGCCACTAGCTTTAATCACCTTTGCATAGACGTTATTCCACAATGAACAATGTCATGTACACTTTTTATAATTTTACTTTACACTGCTGGCTGAACCACCTATTCTCCATTACAAATTACACCCTTTTCTACAGTTAACTTTGCTTATGACATTTTTCTGCCTTTTTGATACAGCAACAAGTTTAACCTTTAACACTCTGCATTATTCACTACTTTCATTTCCAATGCACCGTTTTTCAAGGCTTCTCTATTGCTCTACTTAATTTCAGTAATAGTCTTCTGTTGCCATAGCAGGATATGACAGCACAACTGCACAATTCAAGCACACTATTCTTCATTCATCTGAGTCACTTGCAGTGGCAGGCTAAAATTTTTGCTTTGCTAGAAAACCTCCAGTATGTTAAAGGTTAAAAAGTAATCACACACTCTTGACTGCTACCAAGGTCTAAACTATCAAATATCCAATCAAATGAACTTTTGCTACTCCAAATTACAAAGGACTCATTCCAAATAAAGTCAAATAAATAAATATATATTATTTGTTTATACATTTGATTCTGTTTGTTTATTTCCAATAATTATTGCTAAGAATCTCTGGTACTTTACCATAATATCAAAATGCAGCTTTCAGGCATATGGCCTGGTTATGAACATCTGTGCACACAGCCAAACTTTAAAGGACTACTTATTGGAACTTTGATCTGCATGTGAGCACTAATATACATTGCCATGTCTCAAAATTCTGCTTCTTGTCATTTTGGTCTGGCTATGAGTATTGTCTTGAAGCTATAATTAACAAGTAGGTTGTTTATCATTTTGATAGGGACAACCTATTAAGCAGCAAGCAGTATAGATTTTGATCTGCTTGGTCCACTGCTGATATCCTCACTGGTATTATTCACAGAATCAGTGAGGCACTAGACAATAAATACATTTCAAAACAATCACATTATATATTTCAAAGGCATATGACATGGTGTGACATAAAGAGCTGCTGTACAATTTCTCAAGCAATGCAATCACTGAAAGAGTCTTCTCAATTCCTTCTTAAGTAAGTTCTTGAAGGTAATTGTTAATGGCCAGTCCCTGAAGACCCAAGTAATTAATGCAAGTATTCCCCAAGGCTTGCTTCTCTATCCAAGTATCTTTTTCTACTTTATATAAATGATCTGCCTAAGTGTGTACTCTCATCATTTGTGAATATATATGCTGATGATACAATAGTATACAGGTGAACTTTCAAAGCTGTTGATGACTAGAGCCTGGCAGCTGATCTCTCTTCTGAACTAGTGGGGGGGTGGAAACTGGCTGGTCATATTCAATGCCCCAAAAAACAAACTATAGACATTCCATCATACTTGAGCTGAATTTTTGCCTATCATAATGAATGGGTGTTTTTCTGAGGAAGGTCCTTGAGTGCCTATTGGGACTTAAGATCAGCCTAGATCTCAAATGGAACATGTATATACAATTCATTACTAAAGATACTGGAAAAATGGTCTGTTCCTTATACAGCTCTTGTAAATATCTGACACACCTCCTGCAATCCTCTATATTTACAAAAGCTAGATTAGGTTGAAAATAGATAACTGCTGCCAAATATGAGCAAGAGCAGTTCAATTTTCACATTCCAGTTCAAAAGATTTTGGATAAAGTGTAAAACAATCTCTGTGGCCTTATGGATGATGAATTATTTTTCACCCTTCTATGATGAAACATTGCAAGCCTCTCACTACTCTACTGCTATTTCTATAGAAAGTGTTCATACAAGCTAAATTCCTTAGTTCCACCAGTTTCAACCTCCATGACTAAGACCACCATGCAGCAAACCACCCTCATTCCCTTTGTAAGTCCCACTCCAACAGCTTCTTTCCATGAATTGCTACTTTGTTGAACTGACTCCCAAGAGGATGCTTCCCTGATGACAACAATCTTAATCTATTGAAATCTATGGTTAACTGTTATCTTCCCCAGATATGCTCATAAACTCTATGTCTTAGCTCTTACTCTGTAACCATGTACCTCAGTTGGCACTTGGGCCTTGTACAGTGTAAACTTCATTGTAAAAACAAATTATCACACACTGCTGAGCTTTGAAATATTTTCTGGTATTTGGAACTGAATATACGTATTTATAAACACTACCAAGCTTCAAATTATTGTTTAATGCTTCTTTCTTTTGAGATCAGTTGTGTTCTCTCATGAATTTGGTACAGATGTGAACTTGGTGCACTATGCATCATGTGCATGGGGTCATTTGTGAGTGGTACCAAACATCAGAGTGCAGTGTCATAGAACCTTGACCCAGATATGAGCATTCATGCATCCTGCAAATCCTTTATGGTAATTTGGCATGGATCTGAACATTTTGCTTCCTAGCACTTTAGCAAAGATATGAGCATATTTACATATTACCAAGCCTCAAATTTCAGCTTTCTAGAACTTGATTCTGAATATAAGCATCTAGGTCTTGCTTCTTCACACTTTTGTTTGTATCTTTTCTTGGCTGCTGAAGGCCAAAGTGCAGCTTTCTGGAACTTGGTTCTTCAAATGTGAGCATTTGCAAGTAGTACCAAATATCAAAAAACAGCATCTTGAATCATTGACCCAAATATGAGCATTCTTGCATGCAACTAATACATAATTCTTCCTGGAACTTTGGCATAGATATAAGAAAACTTGTACTCTGCCTGTTGCTTAAGGCAGTTATGCTTGGATATTTGCATTCATACACACTACTGATGTTCACATAATTGTTTTACTCCTGGTATCTGAGAATTTGTACTGCTGCATTTGAACATTCATGCAATGTGCAAAGACACAATCAGCTGATTCCTGAATTTTTAGCATCATTTTCATGTGCCACAGTTTGTACAAATATGCAAACAATGGAATGGGATTTTCCTATTTGTTCAACCTGCTTCTTTACAATTTGTCATGGGATTTTTGTATTTGTGCAAGCTTCAATTCATGAAAATGCTGCATCATTACACTTTGGCATGAGATTTTCATATTTGTGCAACCTGCCAAGTTTGAAAATTCTGCTTCTTCAGAAATTTGCATGGGATTTGCATATTTGTGTAATATGTTGTGCTTCAAAATGATGCTCCTTTACAACTTGCTGAAATGACATCAGATTTTCATTATTGTTCAAAATGCTGAGCATGAAAAAGCTACTTCATTACACTTTGACATGGGATTTGCTTATTTGTGTAAACTGGTGAGTATGAAAATACACCTTCTTTAAACATTAGCATGGGATTTGAATATTTGTTGAAATTGTTGAGCATGAAAATGCAACTTCATTACACATTAGCTTAGGATTTCAATATTTATACAACCTGTTAAGTATGAAATGCTGCTTCTTTACTCTTTGGCATGGAATTTATATATTTGTGCAATTTGTATTGAATTGAGTATGAAAATATTGGTTCTTTGCACATTGGCAAGAGGTATCTCTATTTGTTCAACCTGTTGAGCATGAAAATGCTACTTTGTTATACTTTGGGATGGATTTGCATATTTGTGCAATCTGTCTAGTATTAAAATGCTGCTTCTTTAGACTTTGGTATGGGATTTCCATATTTGTACCACCTGCTGAATATGAAAATTCTGGTTCTTTGCACCTTGGCAAGGAATTTGCATATTTGTGCAAAGTACGGTGCATGAAAATGATGATTCTTTGCACATTTGCATGAGATTTTCATATTTGTCTAACCCTTTCAATTTAAAAATTCTTCAGACATTCACGTGGGATTTGCTTATTTGTACAACATGCCATGCATGAAAATGATACTCATTTACACAGTGACATAGGATTTCCATATTTGTGCAATCTGGTTAGCATGAAAATGGTACTTTCTTACACTTTGGCATGAAATTTTGATATTGGGATTTGATATTGTCATATTTGTGCAACCTGGTAAGCACTGTATAACCTAGAGAGTATGAAATGCTGATTCTTTGCACTTTCACATGGGATATCATATTTGTATAACCTGAGAAACATAAAATTCTGATTCTTAGGTACTTTGGCATAGGATGTCATATTTGTGCAGCCTGCTGAATATGAAAATACTGCTTCTTTACACTTTGGCATGACATTTCATATTTGTGCAACCTGGAAAGTTGTGGCACTATTTAATGCTGGTAAATAAAAAGAAAGGTTAATAAATAGAATGATGGATATACCAAGAGAGTGCTGGTAAATGAAAAGAAGAGTTAATGAATAGAATAAATGAGACCATGAGAAAGAATGAAGATCCCTCTTTTCAAAAAGCTTAATTCTCAAAAATCCAGAAGTATTACTTAAAGTGATATTATCACAAGGGGGCCATGTGATGATCTTTTGACAATTGATTAATGAACTATCTCTAAAAGTACTGGTCATGAAAACAGAAGCAAATGTAACAGGTGAGATTTGAACTATAACCAAAATTCAAAGATAAAATTTTCTTGTGGAATGACCCTGACAGGGTTGAGAAGAAAGCCATCTGGTCAGTGTCTAATTCTGAACAAAACAAAAAGCTGATATGGGAAATTTTGCATAGGCAAAATTTGAAATGATAATTCTTTTGATTAACAACCTTAAAGTTAAGCCACACCAAGCAGTTGGGAGCATTGGTCGAAGAGTGGTCAAGGTGGCAGGTGCAGATGAAACACCAAGGGAGGTGGAGGAATTGCCCACACCCATTGGAAAGTATTAGTGTGAGATGTCAATAAGAGAAGGAAGACATTATCGGGGCTGATCAATACCTGTGACTGCTACCCATAGGAAGTGGGAGGGAGGCATCTCCTGATTTGGAAATGTAATTAGTTTTCAGGACCCAGACAGCAGAAAGGGGTTCTTGCTGGAAGATAGGGGAATCTCTGAAACCCCTAACTGCGTCCTGCCCCACGCCAGTTTTAGGTGAATGTCAATAAATATAAGAATTGAAAGAAGCAAAGACAGAGTTGTTCCAGACACTGAATGAGAAACAACCTCATGTTACTGCCTGCCTGAAGACAGCCTCTGACGTCAGCCTTGTGCCAAACTTAACCAAGCTATTCAAAGTGTCACATCTAACTTGAGAAGCAGGTTGGGTTGATAAATGTCTGCATGAGAAACTTCTAAATTCTAATGATGAAACTAACCAAAGTACAAAGTACAAAGGAACATATATAAAAACATTTATTTTTATTCAACTTATTTTTTTTGTGTGTCTTCATTCTACTTGGACAAGCCCAATATGACAACTCTTGATGATGATTCAATATTTGCCATCATTATAATCAAAACTAATCACAACATGGGTTAAGGCAAAATCTGAATTGAAGTGATCATCTCATTGATCAGCCATAGATGTTGGACATTTGGATGACCAGGGAATGACTTGAAGGTGACAAAGCATCAAATACTGATTCTTTGCACTTTGGCATGGGAGTTTATATTTTTACAACCTGGCAATCATCAAGTGCTGATACTTTGCACTTTTGGATAGGATTTCATATTTGTATATCATGACAAGCATGAAATGCTGATTCTTTGCACTTTGGCAAGGTATTATAATATTTGTGCAACTTGCTGACTATGAAAATACTGCTTTGTTTCATTTTGGCATTGGATCTTTATATTTGGACAACATACTGAACATAAAAATTCTGGATTTCATGTTTTAGTCTGCGATTTTCATAGTTGTACAATCTGCTAAGCCTGAAAATGCTGCTTCTGTACTCTTTAGCAAGGAATTTGCATATTTGTGCAACTTGCTGAGTATGAAAGTTCTACTTCTATACACTATGGCATGAGATTTTCTGCTACCTGAAATGCTGATTCTTTGCACTTTGGCATGGGATTGTCATATTTGATGCAGCCTGCTGAGCATGAGAATGTTGCTTCTTTTCACTTTTGCATGAAATTTTCATATTTGTACAACCTGATCCAGAAGAATTTTATGTAAATATTTTATAGAATCTACCTATATTCTATTACTCATTCTGGTTTATTTTTCACATGATGCAAATTTCAAATAATTTCTCAGACAGGAAAAGGACTCTAAGATTAGATTAATTAACAATAGAATTTGTATTGTAGTTTTGTATTTTTATTTGAAAACTCCATCCAATATTTCCCAAAATAAAAAAATGTAGATTAGTCCCTTAAATAGATACTTATAATATATTAGAAATGAACCTAATTCTTACAAACATTTTGATAATAAATACCTTTTTAATAATTTTTATTTTTATTTTTAATTCAAGAAAATTTAAACATCAGATAGCTAAATGTAAAAAAGGGGAAAATTGTTTGGGACAGTGTGAAGAAAAGTTTGAAGTTTGTGCATTCAATAATATTCAGTACTTGCTCAAATATTAATGTAATAATTTTATAAAACATAAATAATTAATATCTATTAACATGTACCATGTGTGTGTGTGTAATAAAGTACTTTTAAGCAGCATGAACTAGTAGTTTTCTGTTGAGTTTTTGGTTGGGTAGTTTCAGCTATTTCAATCATTACCAAGAACTAAATGTCAGTATGGTAGACAAAATTGTTGGCTGCATCTAGGGATTTTTGAAGAATACTACATTTCAAATATATGTTTATTGTATGAGTGATATCACATGTGGAATGGTTTCACAGATCTTTAATGCACTGGAAATGAAATATGTATTGTTTTTATTTTATATACTTATTAAGCTCATGATATTTTTATTTTTCTGCGTGTGATTGCTTGTGTTGCTTGTCATTGACATGGTTGGGGAAATTATTGTTGATAAAGATTTTATGTTGCTCAATTCTTTATAAAATAATTTGTTGCTTGGTTAATAATATTTTTATAAGAGCTATTTTATTTTTGGGAGGATATTCACCTTTGTAATTAAGAAGACATCAATTTTTACTTGTAGGCATTTTATAGAATGAAGTCATACAATTATAATGGTTGATATCTATTGAAATGTCAAGGAAAGAGATATTAAGTTCATAAAAACAGTGTAGAACAGTTTTTCTTGAAGTTTTTTTTATTTCACCTAAGTTTTTCATTAACATGAATATGTCATTGACATGTCAAATGTATATCATAGGTTTGCCAAATTTTTTAAAGATTTTTTTCTATAAGTGTATTTAATATGTACACAAAGTAATAATATTTATAAAATATTTGATACATTCTTTTTTTATGCAATTAAGCACTGTGAAATACACATATTTGAATTTGAATTGTAGCATTTCAAAAATATCCTCAGAAAATAGTCACCAAATTCTTGTCTACCACACTGACAACATTTACTTCCTAATAATAACTGAGATGGTCAACAGTACTAAAAAAATGAAAACACCAACAGGAATATGAACTTTATACAGTTTATACAAAATTTTGTTTTGGTTGTACAACAAATTATTCAAAAATTTAAAAAACTAATAAAAACAGACAGACCTTTTTGATCAGATTTAACAAAACTTGTTTAACTATATACAGGGTGTGGCAGAAATTCTTTCCACTTGATGGTAAGTCATTAGTGGCAATAGTTTCTTCCTCTATCTAATGTTTTACCATTATGTGGGAGGAGGTATTTCTGATGCACCGTATATATGTCTTTGTAATTATATTTGAAATAAAAAATTACTGGGTGATAGGATCAATACAATAAAATTATAGACAATAATAATAATAATAATAGTTGGCCACTCGTATTTGAGGATCTAGACAATCCCTATTGCAGACGCTTGCTCAGCCACATTTGTATTTGTTCAACACCCACAGAATCCACCGGTGGTTTATACTGCAACTATGCTGAGCAGACATTAGTTACAGTTTCTAGGAAAGAGTGTATTATCTAATACAGCACAGCTAATCTAGCACAGTTATCGATGGTCCTCAAGAGTTCCATCTACCCAATTTCACTCACAAGGCTTGGTTATCAGGCACTTTCCAAAGGTGCCTCACACATGGATCGTCCCCCTCCAGACCAATAATGTTTGGAAGTCTCCTTCTTGACAAATCAACCATGGTGAGATTTGAACCCAGGTCTCATGGTCATAAATTGAACGCCCATATAATATAAAAATTATAGATATAAATTATATAATTTATATATATATAATGTGCATATTTTTCATTGAATGTTGGTATATATTTCAGGATTCTATTCCCTTTCTCTTTTTATTTCCATTCAATAAAAAATATGTTATATAGTTTTTGTGTACAATTTTATAGTGTCTATCATATGGTTCAATAATTTTTATTTCAAATATAACTACAAAGAGATTAAATAAAGATAAAAATACTTAATACTTAACATTCTAACAGGATACCAAGACAGATCCCTCAAATTAAGTCAAATTTTTTAATGCAACAGAAATGACCATGTTAGTAATAATTTTTTAGCATTTAATTTTGTCTCATGCAATACAATTATTTTATCTCAATTTGTGCATATATATATGATTAATACAAATATAAAATTTGTTGCTTAGCTGATTGATGTTATATTTAGCACTTCCACTCTGGAGTTTTGTAGGCTAACCTTTATGTAATAGTTTGGCTCACTCATCAGGAGATACCAGTATATATATATGAAGAAATATAGTCTTAAGTTGTGCTATATTTATGGGATAAGGTGCTCAATATCAGAGATAGAGTGTATGTAAATATAAAAGTGAACATAAAAGTCAACACTTAGAAGCGACAGTCTGTTTCATGCTAGATGCAATCATCAGGCCTGATGATTACATCTAGCATGAAACAGACTGTTGCCTCTAAGTGTTGACGTCTATGTTCACTTTTATATTTATATATATATTATTATGTTATTTATTGTTCAAATATATATATATATATATATATTTGAACAATAAATAACATTAGAAAATTAAAATCTTCAGACACACTGGGTTGTAGATTAATATTCTTTCGTTTTTATTATTATTATTCATTTAGATTCCTTGGCTAGTTTTGGCCAACATGGCCATCATCAAGAGAAAAAAAAAATTCTTCTTGCTGGTAGCATTGAACTACAGAAATGAATGTCTTGATGGAGAAAAGGAACTTTTGTCTGTAGTTTTCATTTGTTTTTTTATTTTTTAACATGAATTTTGGTCAGTTCTTGTGTTGGTCAAACAGTCCCTTTCAAGTTGTTATCTGAGATAAGTGCCGGATGGATTCATGCTGCTTTGAATTCCCTTGGTCATTTTTACTGTTTTATTGGTTCCTGGAAAGGGGGATATGTCTCTGTTAAATGTGTGTCTTATTTGGTTCTTAGGGAGTGAGTGGGTATGATGTGCGTAAGCGTATATATTACTATGGGTGTGTGTTATCATTTGGCTCATTAGGGACTGAGTGAGTATGATGTGTGTAAGTGTGTATATTCATGTGGGTTTGTGTATAAGTGTGAGGTCTCAACACCTCCATAAGCATGTCTGTCTTGTGTGGATGGGAAATATGGATAGGTCCTGACTTGTGGGGTTATATATTAATACTATCTATATTGTTAAATTTGTGATTAAGCCTGTCTGGATAGTGCGTTTTTTAACATCGTATTTACTTATTTTCATGGAACTCTAAAATCTTTCTAATGTTATCTGCTCTGAACTTTTTTATTCTCCCAATTATACTGAATTTGGCATGGGTTTTAAAATCATGTTTTTCTAGGTGGAAATGTTGTTTTACAGGTAATAATCTTTCATGGGAAGTCGACTTAATTCAATTGCAATAATTATCAATACACAACCATCAGCACCACAACCAACAATAATGACACCACCACCATCAATGATATCTAGAACTTCAAAACAAACACACACACAAAACAAGCCATAAACTTATGCGGACATCCTCAAGAGGCCATACAAAAATACACAAACCAAGACATGGCAGGTCTCAGACAGAACACATAACCCCACCAAACATCCCAGGCCACCCAGATTAGTCCCTAATAGATAATCAACAGTAAACACACTCAACCTATAAAAAAAAACAGGATAAGCCCCCAACCAAGACACTAATAGGGGACATGATGCAAACTTTCGAGCTTTTATGAAAGAACTTTGTCATGCTTGCAGATACCAACATGACCTGTATGGACAAGTTATAAACCTAGGTAACAGTAAATTCCTGCTTGATACATTCAAATTACTAAATAAAGGACTAAGCTTTTGCCTTTAGCCCTCAAGATTTGATAAGGACACCTTGGCAAAGGAACTGAAATCCTTCTTTAGAAGAATATAACTAAAAGCCCACTACAGAGACAATAACCACACACCTTCCATACTCAAAACAATAAAAGAGAAGGACTCTACATTCACTCCACGAAACATGGAGAAACATTTGAAATGGCAGTAACAAATGACATAAAGAAAACACCAGTACATAAGCTACCATATAACAATATCACTGAAGGGGGAATGGGTAGCCCTTGACATGCTGACACATAGAGATGACCTAATCATTGCATAGGTTGACAAAGATGGTACCACAGTGACCTGGGGAATCAAAGAATAACTTAAAGAGGCCAACAATCAGCTAGCTGGCAAAGAAACCTATAAAAGCTTACCTACAGATCCTCTTCACGAATACCAAAAAGAATTAACTAGCTCACTAAACATAATGCTTCGCAACAATCTAATTGACAAGGAAACATGCTCAACTCTTGAAACATGCACAACACTTACACCCACAAACATCACACCTGCTGTCAGGATTTTCCTAACCATGTAACAACAAAAGAAGCTTATGCTGCAACCACATTAGACACACAAATTCATTCACTAGCTCAATTATTAAATCTACTTTCAAAATCTTCCACAACCTATTAGAATGCACACTATACCAGAAACAATATGTGGGAAAATCTGAATGGCCCTTTCACTACATGAAAAATTCACTATAATTGAAAAAATAGAAATAGACAGAAAAGATGACCTTAGAAAAATAATAGAGAAGCATGAAGACAAATAGATTTTGTGCCCCGAAACACCTTGTCCAGATGAGCTTAATCACAAATTTAACAACATAGATAGAATTAATATATAACCTCATAAATCAAGTCCACCCCACATTTTTCACCCACACAAGACAGGCATACTTGCAGGGGTGTTGAGGTATCACATTTATACACACACTCATACAAATATATACACATCACACACACTCTCAAAGAACTAAAAGATAACATACATTTAACACATGTACCCCATTCCCAGCAACCAATAAAAATGTCAATATGAACAAGGAGGGAATTCTTAGTCAGGAATCTGCCATCCTCTATCTTAAAAACAAACTTCAGGGAGACTGTTTGACCAACACAGGGCTGCCCAAAATTAATGATAAAAATACAAATGAAAACTACAGATAAAGTTCACTTCTTCAGAAACAGTTATTCACACCTGTAGTTCACTGCTACTAACAAGCAGGGATTTTTTTCTCCTGATGATGGCCATGCTGGCTGAAACTAATCAAGGAACCTAATTAAAATAATAAAACAAAAAAATATTAATATATGGTGTCTGAAAATTTTAATTGAAAATGATATATATATATATATATATATATATATATATATATATATATATATATATAGTATGGACAACTACCAAACTCCAAACATTCAGTTGGACATCCACTCTTACACTACAAAGACAAATTGAAAGAAACATTAAAATGTCTCAACTTTGATCTGAAAACTTGGAAAGCCCAAGCATCAAACTGAAATGCATGGCATAAGGCATGTTTGATTTAGTTAAAGGGTTTTGAAGACAGTAGACTGAAGCAATGTGATCAGCTTTGCCAAGTTCCGAAGCAGAGATGCCATCAAAATCCTGCTTTAACAAATTTCATCTGGCTTTGTTGCCCACAGTAAGGTTGGGTTAGTATCACACTTAAAAAAGCACAAATGAAATATGTTTTTCCCTTATCTGATTTTCTACACAATTGCCCCTGCTAGCATGCAGAAGTATAAAATGAAAGGCATCATCCAATGCTGACCCTCATTTATCATTCACAATAGGAGAGTTCACCATATATATATATATATATATATATATATATATATATATATATATATATATACAAATTACAAGCCATTTGTATTTACATTTAAACAGTGTCCTGTATTTTTTATTTGGCAAATCTAGCAATTCTCCAGTAAAGTAGTTTTTTCAAAGATGAAGTAATCATAACTGTTTTAAAGAAAGAATTATTAACCTACAAATTTTTTTGAACATTGGACCTATAAAATCTTTCTATTCTACTTGTATCAATATATTTATATATTTGTAAATTTTGTAATACCTATATGAAATGAATATGATCAATAAAATGCTAAATACTACAAACAGCTTGTTCTTGAAAAGTTTGAATTTTTTTACTCAAGATTGTCCTTAATACATAGTCTGAGTCATAAAATTTTAGTCACTGTTATAAGTGACTTCAGTTGATTTATCTTCTGATTCTATCACTTGACATTATCTAAGATTTGTTTTAAAAATTATTCAAAACAATATTCTAAGCAGGGACTTATCTACTTTTATCATCTAAGTAAGCAAAAGTGTCTTTATTCATTTATTTTATAAGTAATATGTTTTTATTGTTATTTGGTCATCACAGCCCAGACCAGCAGGTTAGACTGGGCTACTTATAAAAATTCAGCATTGCTAAATTTTCCTATTTGCAACTTTTTGAACATGTTAAAATAAGCCAAACTAGGAATGCTAATGAGAAGAAAGTACATTTA
The DNA here is from genome assembly GCA_903632075.3 of Acanthosepion pharaonis. NCBI lineage: Eukaryota > Metazoa > Mollusca > Cephalopoda > Sepiida > Sepiidae > Acanthosepion > Acanthosepion pharaonis. The sequence continues at coordinate 147,814 of CAHIKZ030002494.1, read as the reverse complement.
AAGTTTAGTAACATTGAACTTTGCAGTGTAGACCAATTTGCTATTTGTACCTCTATCTGGTGACCCTACAACAAGCTAAAAATAGAAAAGATGTTTGTATTCAAAGTTTAGAAAATAGCGTAGTAAAACTCTATATTAATATACTCGTCCAGATCGATGTATTAACAAATTCACTTGTAGTACATGTAATACTTCTCACACTATCCCCAGTGCTATACAGAATCTATACAGGTACCTGTGTGCTGAAGCTCCTCCAACTTTGCTGGAACTGAGAATTAAACAGAAGTCTAAATTTGCCCAGTCAGTCTATGATAATTCTACTCAGCTGAGCTGTATCATTGATCTAAAATCATTACTAATATATCTTACATTTCCAGTTGCATTTTCCCCCAAAACATTAGCTTCTAAGACTTTTATATAAATATTATATGTAAAAAAACATTGATATGTGTCATTCCAGGAAATAAGTACAAGTAAAGAGTAAAAAATACAACTGTCTTTAAAATCAAAACTGTAAATGTTTACAGTAGAATAACATATCTAAAAAAGATGTTCAGTTTATGAGAGGATCAAATAAAAGATATACACCCAAAAATCTTTAAAACTTAATATCTGAATTTAAACATCTGCATTAACATCCCACTATACACAATTTTTTTTCTGTCACCCTGTTTTCTTAAAACATTGTCACAAATGAGATCACACAAAAGTTACTATACAAGTATACAAGTGTCAGATGCTTTCAAATAGAATAATATAAATAAGCATATTATAAACTACAATATAGAACTTCCCTGTGTTACCATAACAACGGAATATCTCATTAGTTTTTAGGATAGATCAGTTTGATAATACATTTTCTTTTATGTAGATATTTTTAAAAATTTTGAATGATTTAAGAAAACACACCCTTTTATCAGTAGACTGCACCAGCTCTCTTAGCTGTTAAGCAATAAGAAAGAAGCTTTTCAGAGGCAAAAGTTATACAATTTTGAACCTCATTTTTATTTGTGGTCCTATGCTGTCTATTCACTACTATACACTGACAACCTTAGTAAAATTATGATAAAAAACATCAGCATAAAATAAAAATAAACAATTAAAAAAAATTAATAATAATAGTTGAAAATGAAAGTAAACACCTGTCAAAATGTAATATTAATGGATGACAATCTTGCACTTAATATAAAATGAAAGTGAAAGTAAATTCTAGTCACTAGTTAATAATATTAGTTGATAATGCTTATTTGATAAAAATGAAGATGAAAGTAAATAATAGTCAAAAATGAATAATGGTCAACAATACTTCATTTAATAACAAAAACATTAATAATAATAATAATAATAATAATAATAATTGACAATGTGTCATCTAATGAAAAATGAAGTTGAAAGAAAATACTAGTTAAACATTAATAATGGTCAACAATGCTTCATTAATGAAAAATAAAAAGTAAAGGTAAATATATAATAGCAAATAATACTTGGCTACAAGACTAAAATTGAAAAGTCAGAAATCTTTGCTTTCAATACGCAAATACTGAATTATTTCCCTTAGATTTCTGTATGTAGCTTCATATTCTGATCACATATTTTTGGCATAAATAACAAATGAAATATTTATTTGTGACCTATAATAGAATATGTTATATGTAAAACAAAAATAAACCATTAAAATAAAAAAATTAGCTGAACTTTCTTTGAATTTGAAAAGTCTTGCATCAAAAGTATAATAAAAAAAACAGCTCCTGACATGCAATATAAATTATTTAATCTATACTATAACAAGTAGTCAACCCCTGTCAAAAAAAGCATGGATTTGAAACCAAGACATGGTGGAAATGAGGTATAGCCAGACTTTAGAAAATCAATGGAGAATCTGATGCAAAACTTTACACCAAATGCTTAAAAAATGTTAGTGGAATATGAAACTTCATAAAGAAATTTAAGGGAGGTTATTCACTATTTGGAAGACAAAAATATATTTTATGCTTTCAGTTTCAGATTTCCTCTAATAAACAACTTTCAGAAATAAACCTTGATTTATATGCTGATTGTAGTTTGTAATATATCTAGTAATCTGTTTCACATTCCTCACTGCCACGTCTTTGTCCTTGAACCTCACAGCTGGCTGGTTCAAACGTATTCCTCACTGTCTGTAAGAAAAAGACAAAATCTGCCAGTTTTTATGCCCATCTACAGGCATTTTATTAGTACTAAGGTATTAGGTAATTTACATGACCATGTATGGCACAGGCGATTTTGTGCCTGTTTCGTCGGAGAGATAGGCCATGTCCATTACATTCCCCCACCTCCCGAAATAATGATCACATAGATAGCACCTGGGTGTGGGTATGTATGTCCGGGGGGGGGGTTCTTGTGTTTGGTGCTGAAGTGGCACAATAGGCTCACCCTCTCTTCAACAGTTTCTGCTACAACCTGCTGATTTTCATCACCATTACCTCCGCTCGATTGATTAGTCATCATCAGACGAACAGCCATCCTCGTCATCCACCATTGGTAGACACATTCCATTGTCATTTGATGTGGCGACTTCAACCTCCAAAGAGTCGCCCACTACTTGAGGGAGATGGCGAAGGCTTCTCCGTGGCGCACTATTCTTTCTACATAGACTGTCTGAGGACTCAAAATTCCGGTCACTGTTCCTTTTCTATATTTACTCGTGCATCTATTGGGTGATGGTTTTATCAGCATATCTTTTTTATGTATTCCCTGTCTAGGTTCAGCCTCCGGTGGCGTGATGTTATCAACACCTTTCACCCAAAGTTTGTAGGAGTGCAACGCATTGGCTGCAGCAGTCTCACCGTGAACACCATCCTTTGGTGTAACGTTGTACCAGTACACTGCTTTCTGGCAGGGACCCGCTTTATTGTTCTGTGTGAGCGTTCAGCAATTCTGTTTCCAGATGACACATATGCACATCGGAATTGCAAGTAGATGCCCCAATCTTCAGCAAATGTCCTGAAATTTCTGCTGTTAGATACTGTGCCGTTGTCTGTCAGGATCTCCTTGGGTGGGCCATCTTCAAGAAAGATTGCCGTAAGATGCTGGATTACAGCAGCAGAATCTTCTTGCGTTAAGGGTTGCCAAATGGCAAACCGGGAAGGCCCAAAGACTATGAGGGTCAAGTAATGGGCGCCTCTATCATGTCCATCTCCAGTCTTTGCCATATATTTGCTGTCCCCAGTTTCCCTTCTCTGCCATTAGATTGGTGCTGGATCAATTGATTAACATTCCAAACAGGATCTAACTGCTGATCTGACAGCCTCTTTTGTCTTGGATGGGGCGGTCTTCCTAACGAAGTAGGTTATTCATCTAACACCAGGATGTCCGTAGTACAGGTGTATTTTCTTAATCTAGTTGAATCCCATTCCACTGCCGGTTGGAGCACATAACTGTAACACATGTTCAGCTTCATTTTTCATTTCCAGCCACCTTACCAATCACGTCTGCCTTGTTTTGGTTCAACCTGATAAGGGTAACTTTCACTGACAAAGCAAACTCCTTGATTAATTCTATGAAGGTTTGCTTCTTCTGATCAACATTTCACGCGTAGCCTTAGTAATCACGCGAGCCTTGCCGGTCAGTATGTCCATGATCCATTTATACACATATAGTGAGTCTGTTTTTAGGTGTATAGTCTTTGCCTTCCATTGTATAGCTAGGTTGAGTCCTCTAATAACCGCAGCCAGTTCTACGAGGTTAATATATTTTACGTCTGACTCTGGCCTCAACCAACACGCATATTCAACAATGGACCCACCAGATTCCATTGTAACTCCAGTTGCTAAAGAACTTGCGTCAATCCACAAGGTAAATTCTTTACCATCCACACATTTGTCTTTGCACGGATCGGCCTGCTTCTCTCAGGTACTAGTCTTCGTTAGCATTCTTTTAAATGGGATGTTGTTCTTTTGATCAACCCAATCTTTTGTTATCTTTACTTGATGACGCCAATCAATACCCACAACCATCTGCATACTGGAAGGTATCAGACAAGCCTTCTACAAAATGAGAACATCTTTCCTGATGACTACATCAGGGACGTCTGGAAGCGCATTGCAACGTTTCCACCATAGGGCGCCATCCTTCCTCCAGAAAGCCAAGCCAAGTATCCTAACCCTATCTCTTGGCCGCATCAGATACTTATTTGACAGTCCAAAGTGCGACAAATGTTCCTCAACGCGATTTACAGGCGCGATATCTTCATTTATCAGAAGAAGTTGTCGATTTATGCTGAGGTTACCTTTTTGATGTTTTCTTCCTGAGGCATCATTACTTTGGCAATGGATTTTATTATTGGGATGGTGGGGACGTTCAGCACAAAACCCCATCTAGCCAGACAATAGCATTTGTCTTGGAAAATAACTGTCTGGTACAGCCAGAGTTGTTTATTAACGTGCACTTGTCAGTAGGCAGGTCTAAAGTCCAGTAGTACCACATTTGATCCTTGCTTTCTCCACTCTCTTAGTTTGCTGGTGCAAACATCAGCATCTGCTGTATACGTGTCAACGTGGAGATTAAGTTCCCAGTAATTTATGACGGGCCGCATCTTCGATTTGTTTTGTTGCACGACGGCCATCAACGGAAGAAGCCATTTTGAGCGTCCAAATTTTCACTCGTCATAGGGAACAGCCAGCCTTTCTCGACTCATTGACGCAATTTCTTTTCATAGGATTTCCTAACTTTTGACAACATGGTGTACTCTACAATGCGGTTTCGCAGCTTTCAGGGTGATTTGCCCTCTGTTCATTTCCATGATGCAGTCCACTAATTTCGTCGATGATCAAATTCTGCATGAAAATCATGTTCTTCAATGGAGAGTTCTGCTATTGCACATGCAGAAGTTCGCTTGCGGAGGAAGTGCACATCTCCTGACTTTGAAATGGAAACCCTACCCAGGGCCTTGATTGCATCCACGTCGATCAGTACGTTGAGTCCAAGAGGATCTTATTGTGCTACCAACGTTTCTATTTCTGCAGTTCCTCCGTCCACCCGAAGATCTATCTGCCCGATTCCACTGATGCACGTTTCTCCACTTCAACATCCTTCCTTTTCCATGTCCAGCACATCTTTCTGCTAACAATGGTCTGAGAATACCCAGAATTCACCATCACAACACCTCTATTCCCGCACACGGCCACCTCTTTTGAGGGCAACCCCGAATTTACATTTTGGCTGGAGACGAGACTGGACACTGTAGCCTCTCCCCTTTGTTCTTTTCTTGAACAATAAATGACCTGGCTTCGGACAATTATCTTTCAGTCTCTTGCGTCGAGGTAGTCACAAGCCATATGGTTTGGACCATTACAAACATAAAATTTTGTTGGTGCACTCGCAATTCCTTCCACTTGGTCATGCGTTGGTTTTACAGCTTCCGTGGTTAATTCCATTCCCGTGGCTTCGTCAATTTATTAATGTTTCGCATGAGCCAACACCTGTGTAATGTCCATTTTGTCCATTCGGTAGGATGCACAGAAGAGTTTCTTGACACGCTTCGGTAGACTGGCCATGAAAGTATATATTAAGCCTTGTCCTGGTATATTACCGAACAGAACTGTGAGTTTCCGTAGCTCCGCCAGAAAGAAAAAAAACAACATAACATTGACAGACTCCCCAGGGTGTTAACATCATGCCACAAATTGTTCATATGCTGCAAACAAGCCAGCGGCAAAGGCCGTATATAAGGCTTCTTTTATGCAGCTGAAGTCATTTTTTCTTTCTTCATTCAGCTGCTGACACACTGCGTATGCACCAACCGTTAGACACATCAAGATTACAAACTCTATCCATTTCACTGCACACAGCCAACATATCAGTTCTGTCTATTCGACAAAGGATTGTTCAGGATCAGAGCCGCCAAATTCAGGTATTAGTTTTGGGTCAAATCGGTCGTTCATGGTACTGCATTAGCTTGTAATATTTTGTAGTAATCGTTTCACATTCCTCACTGTCATGTCTTTCTCCTTGAACGTCACAGCTGGCTTGTTCAAGACAAAATTTGCCAGCTTTTATGTATGCCAGAGTCAGTTATCCAGATTTTTTCATGCCCACTTACAGGCATATTATAGTCCTAAAGCACTAGGTAATTTACATGACCGTGTATGGCACAGGCGATTTTGTGCTTCTTTCGTTAGGAAGATAGGCTATGTCCATTACAATTATAAATAGACCTTGATTTATATAGTGATATACTTAAAATATTGGTTCAGTAGAAGAGACAAGTGAAATCACATTTGACGAATTTATTAGGAAGAATGAACTGATATATGATTCCTTAAGCAGAGACAAGCACTCTTCTTGTTTAAATAAAGAGTGTAATTATAAAGTACTTGAAATAGAAGTAATTACTTCCCCCTAGTTGAACTTTTTATATATAGGTATGTAATCTATATTACTTTTGGAGTATACAAAGTTAAGCTTTAGAAGTAGATCTCTTTCTTATTGTTTATTACAAAGGATTTATTCCATGTACCTCCACAGAAGCATGATACCTAAGGTTTAAAATGAATTTAAAAAAAAACAAAGAATCTTTCTTGAAGCTTTTATTTTAGCATCATTTTTAAGGTAATAGATTAAATTGAATATTTCCAATAAGTAAAATACTTTTTCTGTATTTTAGAATTAATTTAAACTGACTGGAAGCAGTTTTCATTTTGAAATTGCTAAACTAGCTGATTTTAGTACCATTTTTAGCCATCTGTTATCCTGATGTAATTCTCTCTATTAAAAAACCTTTAAAAAATAAAGTATACTTTTCTGAAACTTTATTTGTAGAATATTAGCTGATTTAATTGATCTGATTTGACTTTAAGTTTAAAATATAGCAGAAATTTTTCAACAGTAGTAGCTGTTCATGTAATGGATCCGACTGCAACTTGAACTCAGAGAGCTGAGTTCAAATTCCATTTGAATTCATTACACTCACTTATGTACTAATACCCTTGAGAAAAGTATGATTCTTCTTCTTCTCCTCTCGCTATGGGTAAATAGCAGGACAGACTGAGTTTTATATCCTTGGATGTTAACTGGTCTAGGAGAAAGTAACTCTGAATTTAAAACTATACGTAGCATATACTATACAGCTAAAGAAAGGATCATTTGCCTTGGCTTGATGATCTCAACTACAGTCAAATAATGATGAATGATGATTTAAGCTGTTGACAGCTTGACTGACAGAAGATTATCTGATTTTTTCTACAGTGGTTATATCTGTAAAAATTACTTGAGTAATATAATGTGAACACCTTTTTCATATAATTTTTACTATCCAGTAATCTTAAAAATTTAAGAAAATATTCCCCATAATCTAATGTTTTATTGAATTTTGGCACTTTGGCTTTAAATTTACTATAGTTATCATTCTTATTTTCTGATAATATCATATATGTACATCCATATTTACAAAAATCCACACATTTATATACATACAAAAAAATATTCTTTTAACAATATTGGTTGTCTCTAAATTGTAATAAGCTTTTCCATTTATGATTAGCAAATATAGTTATTAATTAATGACAATATTATGTAACCTCTGCAAAGTAAGATAGATATTTAAAAGATTTAAAACTTTATAAATTATCAAAATTGAAAAAAGTGAAAACAATTCTTGTAAAAATTCATTATTCATCAAAAACATTCTTCTTAAGACAGTAGTGCCCATATCTTATTCATAAAAGTAATTAAAAGCTTTTCTAATTAAATAATATGTTTTATTAAATTTTTTTATTAACAATTCAGTGTAGATTTTCAGTAAAAAAATTGATTTAAATTCTACAAGGAGTTCTGCAATTATCTAGTATAAACATTAAGCTCTACAAAATTTAATTTCTTGAAATTTCATAAAATTAAATAAGTGTAATAAACATTTTTACCAGAATTTCCTAAAAAAAAATTCTAAAATAATTTCATTACTTTTCTATTAAGTCCTGAATGCTTCATTAAAATCTGACAATTATTTGATTTTTGCAAGAATTTCCAAATATGAACCTGTTAGCAAAAAGAAAAAACAAGTTTTTAACCAAAATTTCAAATGTTCTAAAGATGATCAAAAAATATTTATTTAATCCTCAAAAAATACTTTGATCTTTCCTCTTAATAATAACAAAGTTTTTGACAATAAAACTTTGTTTTATTAAGTTTGGGGCATTTTTTCATCATATTATACAATTTTTTAGTGAATTAGTGATGTTACCTAATTGATTCTGAAATTCTCAGAAGGTTACAAACTTTAACAGATAACTGAAAAAGGCTAGAGGGTACAACAGTTGAAAAACTGTGACTATAACAACCAAAATCTTTGTTGCCATATTTATCACAACATTTCGGCCATTGTACACTCCGGCCTTCTTCAAGTGGTTGGAATGTTGAACTGAAAACTTTATTTCGCTCACTGGGATAGACTGTTCTAGTTCCACGTGCCATGTCTAACGGATGTCAGTTATCAGTTATCTCCTGTTAATTCCCCTCTCCAAGTTCTCCATTGCCTTAACCAGGTATTGAACTGACACTCTTTGGGTCCTGTCACTAGATCTAACTAACACCTTTATCCACCGTGCCATGTGTCCTTGAGGACATCTGTGTATGAATTTCTGGGTATTATAAACCTAATGTCTTCCGTAACCATTTTTACCAGTGCTCATATTGCAATTTTTGCTGTCATCATTGCATCTTTTACCAGAGCTCACATTGCAATTTTTATTGCTTTTCTCTGGCACTCCTTATAGCTGGTTACCATATTGTATTCATTTCTATGCTTGGTCAGCTTAGGAGATTTTTGTGGCCTAGCATATGTGCTGATTCCTTAAGTTTACAAATTTTCCAATGTTGTTCCTGATCCTACAGAGGACAGTGTTTTTTTCCTTTTCTCTCCATATGTGGTCAGCCATGCCCAATTTTTCCACTTCCCTTCGTGTTACAGCTTTTTGGTATTCTTGAGGCCTTACCTTAAGGGGGTGGCCTGTCTCCCCTTTATATTTTTTTCCACAGCTGCACGGAATGGCATACACACAGTCTTTAGTCATAGATGGTGGGAGTTGAAATTGAGGTACTGTCCAGTGATTGTTGGTTTGCGGTATATGGATGTCTTGAACCCATGCTCTGTTCAAGATATTAGAACATCCAGGAATGGGAGTGTGTTGTTACTCTCTTTCTCCATTGTGAACTGTATCAAAGGTCTTATTGAGTTCACATAGTCCAGTAGAACCAGGACATCTTCCTGGTGTGGCCAAAACATTGTGATAAATATGGCAACAAAGATGAGGATAATACCTCATCTCAGAAATATAGACAAACAACCAAAATCTTTGATTTATTAATCCTTTCAGAAGTGACTCTGCATTTTTGGCATCATAATTGTTAGTTATGTATAAAACTAAAACAATACAAGAATAATTAAATCATTTTTTCAATATTTTTAGTGCAGAGCATAGATATTTATATTCATCTGGCAAAATTGTTGAGTCATAGCTCATAGCTCATAGCATTTAAGATTAATTGAAGACATTTCTTATCAATTTCTCTGAATTTAATGGATAATATTCAAACTAAATCATAATAATTTAGTAATAATCAAAATTTAATAATTAAAATAATATGTAAAGATTTCAGGATCAATATATATATTTGTATATGTATACCTATTTGTATGTAGTGAATAAACCCCAATGTGACGTGACCATGATTGATAAATTGCATTAAATCTAGAAAAGCCTGGTCTTATGGTATAGAACTGAGGAAAAATGTGTTTTAAAGCCTAATTGTGTTTAATATTTATTAAAATTAAATGTGAAGAATGAACTAATTAGTAAAGTTAATTTTAAGAAATTAGATGGATTGAAGGGTTCTGACTTAGAGATAACTTAGTAAATTAGTATAAGTTGGTATAGCCCTGCCCTCACCCACTACACTTACAAGTCAGACAAATATGATGACAAATAATTTATTTCCTTAGCAGAAAATGGGGAAATTATCTTCAAGGGCCCTTGAGACTAAATTGTTTTTATAAAAACTCCTATTCATTAGATGTGGGTAGAGTTTCTAAGGCAAAATAATTTAAGAAAAAGGGATTTTCAAAAGAAAAACTCAGCCAAAACCAATGGGTCAAATGATTTGTATATATAAAGATATATTCATCAGTGGTCATATGGTAAAAATAGTTTTGAGAGAAAGTTAGTTATCAAAAAGTCAGTCAAGTGTCTAAGAGGTATATGATCATAAAATTAATGACCAAATCATAGCAATCAATACATCATCACTGACAAAGGCACTTGGTTTGGAATTCCATACAATACAAGCTTAGACAAGTAGATGAGTCTGCCAGAAAGAAGAAATATATACCAATATTGAGATTGGGTGGGGACAGATCAATAATAATAAACCAAAGATTTTTCCCATTAAAATATGATCTAGCTGACACAGGCTGCATTTGTAGTTGGATAAACTACATTCTATTGATATCTTGTTAAAAGTATTCTGATTTTGTTTTTCATAATTCCATGACTCCTATCAATCCACTTTAGTTTATTGTGATCCATAACTATTTCAAAGTTGTAACTTCACAGTAAAACACATAAAACTAAACTTAATGTGGGTGGAGGAACCTCCAGTAACCAAAATATGAGCCCATCTATCACCTATAGTGTTACATGTGGTTGCCATAATCATAATTGTCCTATCTATAGAATTATATTTGTTGATCATGATCAAGATGTCAAGGGTTTGAGTTAACCATCTTCCCCAGCAAAAATTGTGTTGATAATATTTAAAACAGTTTATGTACAACTAAGAATAATATATGTGTATAAATTATAGCCAAGTCAAGGGCAAACAATTTATAGTTTTAGTTCTGTAATGCTACACTATGATTATACTATTTACTTTTAAGTGACCTGAGAAAATATATTTAATGAAGAAAGGCGAGACAAAAGGTTATGTTGAATGACATGAATAAAATTTTTGTTGGGATATATATTTTTTAAGAGGTTTTAAATCTACACAAGATAAAGTAGACAGTTTTTTTTCATTTTAAAACTAATTACCTTTCTCAAACTGATATGTCATTGACAAAAATACATAATATCTGGAAGTTATTTGGATGTATTTGCATTTTATATTTATATATGTTATACATTAATATCTCATATGTCATATTTACATATGTTATATGTTTTATATATTGATCACTCTAGCATCAAAGACAGGTTATTCTGTGAGTATTATTATTATAAGACAGGATTTTATAATTTCTTTACCGTCATAAATTTCAAGTCTACTCATTTCTGTTATTGACCCTTATCTTGATTTTGGTTTCATGCTTCCCTTACCTGCAAACTTTCTCCAAAAACATTGTTTTGTCAGTACAGTATACTTGATAATAAACAATGACAAGAATATTAATTTCTCTGCTTACTAACTACAAAGAATAATTTTTACCTGTTTAACTGAGCAAATGAAAATGTGCTATGGTATAATGGATGGCAGCTCAGAATGTGAAATCATAGAGCTGGGTTCAAATTCCAATTAAATTTGTTACATTCAATTTCATGCAATTATCCTTGAAAAAGGTATGAATCCATTTTTTCTCTCCCCATTTATAGATTAAATCGCAGGACTGGACCTTATAGTCTTCATTGGCAACCAGTCTAGGAAAAGGAAGACTGAATTCAAACCAGCCTGGTGAGGGTTGGGTTCCGTCAGGCTATCTGCAGTTACAAGTTGCAGGACGTGGTGCCCCTACAACCCTAATGGGTTACAGGACACATGATTGTGATCATGAATTGGAAAATAACTTAGTATCTAAATTATTCTACTAGACCAAAACATCTGACGTCGACATTGAAACAACATTAAAACAGCATACTTGCATATTTGGATTTTTGTTTTTCCATATTTTTCCATTCATATATATATATATATATATATATATATATATATATATATATATAATACAGGTAATCAATTCGTTGGCATATAATCTGGGTGGATCCTAGTAATATTAATTATTAAAATTGATCCACAGAGAGCTCAATGTAATTATTATAACAGAGCATATGTATTTTTTACAGAAAAAAAAAAAAAATTACCTCAACATGGGATAGTCTATTTCAAGTTGTTCTGTACACAGCTATCATCAGCCCCTAAATTTCTGTCTCAGAGCATTGTTTTAAATTTATTTTCAATGTCAGTCCTTCTTTGGTAGATGCCTTGTTAATGAGAATGGGCTTGTGTTAGTGACTGGTGGGGGCATAAGGTATCTTATCCCAGGGGGCGGTGAGCAGTCTGGAGTTGGAGTTTATTTATGGCTAGAACCTTTTGTTGTTTGTAGTTTAATATCAGTTCCTACTATGTGTCGTTTCTCAAATGTGTTTTTCAGGGATTTACAGTAAATAGTTTTTGTACTACAGGTATCCAATATTATTAATAAGCAATGGGGGATTTAAAATTAAACCCATTAAGATTAATGTAAATTAATTGAATCATAGATTTATAGATTGTGGGTAATGCCAGAACACCCAATGAAATAAATCATGCTGTCCAGCACACTTATATAGATTGATGAGTGAATACCAATATGTATTGATTCTCTTTTTAAATTCTCCTGCAGAAATGCCAATGTAAATATTATGGTTTGTCATATTTTCTTTAGGGTTAATGGTTGCCTGGTATACTACACTAATGGATCTTCACTTGCTCTCTATTGGGCAGTTTTCTTTAATTCTACAATTCCAATAATTTGGGACATATTATCAGTGCTGGAGTAGCTAATTTTGATTGATTTCCTGTTGAATATCTTATTTAAAGGTTTTTTTTGTTGAAGTGTTTAGTAATTACATTTAGGAAGTACTGTCCAATGTTGATACTTGACAGTTTGCAGAAGTGTGTGCATGTACATTCCACTTTTTGTGTATCAGTATTACTAATGGTGGTCATGTAAGACAGCTTATTTTTTAAACCACTTTTTTGGAGGGCCTTTTCATATAGTTCTTTGTTCTTATTAAAAAATTTTTCATTGGACGATAGTTTACTAATCCTGGTACAAAGAGTAGTGGGTATTTGTCTGAAAAAAAATGAAAGAATCTTTAATTAATGTTAATGGTTTTAATTAATGTTAACGGTTTTTAATTAATTTAATCCTCCATTGCTTATTAATAATATTGGACACTTGTAGTACAAAAACTGTTTACTATGAATCTCAGAAAAACACACTTGGGGCTCATATAAGAAATGCCACATAGTAAGAACTGATATTAAAAGTGTGAATACACACTATTGTAATTATTTTAAAATTCTCCATTGTAGCCACCAAATTTTTCTTGCAAAATCGTATATTGTTTTGTTGTTAAATCAACTAATAAATTAGAAGATATGATAACACTTACTTTTGAATAACTGTTGAAAAATGGAAGTGTTTTATGTCCAACTGACATTTTTTTATTATGAAAATATTTACAGGAAAGCAAAAATAAAATAAAAATTAATATATAATTAGTGTTATATGATTAAAAGTTCAGAAATTGATAGTGACAACCGGTATAAAAAATATCTGTGAGAGAAAAAGGTCAATTTGATTGAAATGTTAGTGTTAAGAAAATTAGTATGGCAACTGTTATTGTTATCTCCCTTAGTAAAAAAAAAAAAAAAAACATTTTTGTTACAAGGAAAGGCAGCAGGTAAAATCAAAGAACAAAAAAGACAGAGTCACATACTCTAGTAAAAGTGATAATTCACATGGCTACTACATGCATGGTTCCTGCCTCAAGCAAACAAGTAAAAGACTTGATAACTGATTAAGTAGGCACTCTTAGGTCCAAATAAAAGGTGTGTATGTGTATCTGATGAGGGGATTATAAATATTATAATTATTGATTATATTATATTATATTAATATTATATTATATTAATATTATATTATATTATATCATATTATGAATCTTATTATAAATAAGAGCGAGAATGCAATAAAGAGCAAGGGGCGGTTAATAAATAAGGTATAAGGAAATAAAAATGAAAACAAAAGAATTGGATCAATAAATGGGGTGGTTTTGAAAGTGATTAGCATAACAAGACCATGAAGAAATAAAATTAAAAATAAATGTCTAAATAAATACACACACATGCACATACATACATATATATATATATATATATATATATATATATATATATATATATATATATATATATATATATATATGATAAAAAAGCTTAAACACTAATATTCCATGGTCATAATTTATTCCATTGGAATCGTAAATACGATCCAATTCATCAGACCTACAAATTCAAAAAGAAAACAGAAAAAACAACTCTGGAAATAAAAACAGAATTTAGAGAGAGTGTAAATATGAGGAGGGAGATTAAACCTTAACAGAGAGAATTTTAGGAGAGGTGGGTGGAAGGGGTTAAAGTAAGAGAAAAATGAATGTTGTTGGATGTCTAATGCATAAAGATACATTTCGTACGACCAATAATAACTAAACAATTATAATAACATATCAGTACACTGTAACTCATTGCCATTTTCATTTCAAACTCAATTTCTGACAAAGCTTTAATAAAATTGAAAACATGTTAGATTGAGATACTGTCCTACTTCATTATTTTATATTATCATTTTGTCAGATTCCTATCCATATCTGATCATCACTCATATATATATATATATATATATATATATATATATATATATATATATATATAATCATTTATTCGAAAATTATAACATAAAAAATGTTAAAATTTTTATGTCATAATTATCGAATAAATGATTATATTTGCTCTACTGTATTGAGCACTCTTTTAAGAATAGTATTTGTTGGTTATTGGAATTTATTCAGTATACACCAATCCTATACCTCAATATATATATATATATATATATACATACATACATATGAGTGAAGATATATATATATATATATATGTGTGTGTGTGTGTGAAAAGTGTGTGTATATAAATATAAATAAATATATATATATATATATATATATATAATTATTTATATATATATTATATTATACTTATTAAAAGCAGTCAATATCAGAGATAGAGCTAACATATTTGGTTGGATTGATGTGAGTTTGAAACCCTGGGTTTTATATTTTGTCTGACGATATTTTAAAGTAGTTGAAACCCAGGGTTAAAACTCACATCAATCCAAATAATATATATATATATATATATATATATATATATATATATATATATATTTAATATGTATGTACATATATATAGCAAATATACATATGCATATACAAATATATATATATATATATATATATATATATATATATATATATATATATATATATATATATAAAAGATATATAAGAAAGAATTTGGTGTTGCTTTTGCCATTAGGACATCAATAACTAGTCAGTTGGAAGAGTTTCCAATAGGTGTCATAGATAGAATGATCACTACAAGAGTTCCACTATGTATGTGGAAAATATACAAACCTGGATTAGTGTTTATGCACCAGCCATAGTTTGCACAGATGAAATAAAAAAAGCTTTTTATGACAAAATAAAGTCTCTTGTTAGGAAAGTACCTGTAGCAGACTAAATTTTTATTCTTGGAGATTTTAATGCACAAGTGGGTTGCAACTCTGAGGCATGGAAATTTCTTGATAAATTGTAACAGTAATGGTCTATTGTTGCAAATGTTCATGGAATTGAACCTGTTCATTGTTAGCACAATGTTTCAACAAAAGAACAAATATAAGATAACATGGATGCATCCTGGATCAAAACAGTGGCACATGATTGACTATGTACAGTGTGTGTGTGATGGGTAGGGCTGAATTTTGGGCTAATCATCGTCTGGTAAGAGCAAAAGTCAAGTGTGTTATCTGTAAAAAGGAAAGGCAGGGAGGGTTATCAAAGAGGCTGAACGCAAGTTTCTGAGGTCAGACAGAATCTAGTCAATAAGATGGATGCTTTAGTATGTGAAAATAACTGGACTTGTCTTTCAAAATTGATGTGCTTTTTTGTTGTTGATTTACTGATAAGAAACATCAAAGATCGGTTTGATCAGAATGACAAGCACATAGAAAAAACTCTTGGAAGAAAAAAAAAAAAAATTCTCTCTGCATTACTTCATAGTGATTTACCTGGTGATGAGAAGAAATCTTGAGGCCAATTAAAGACAGTAAAATCTGATATCTAGCAAATTTGTGCATGATGAAGAACATAAATATTTTGGAGTAATCTGAGCTGATGAAATATAGCTTGCATTGGATGTGAAGGATAGTAAGGCCATGTACAAACTATTTTGTGAAGTCTACAGGCCTACTTTACCTGTTGCTCCTCTAAGGACTAAGGATAGCAAAAAAACTTCTTCAAGATCTTGATGATATTCTGTTGAGATGGCATGAACATTTTGACAAGCTTCTCAATAGGCACTCAGGTTGACAAAGAGTTTATCAGGTCAATACCTGAAAAAAGAATTTCTCATGGAGCCTCCAATGTTTGAGGAGGTTGAAAGTGCAGTCAGAAAGCTTAATGGTGGAAAGTTACCTGGAATGGAGGGGCTGCATGCTGAGATTTTTAAGCATGGTGGAGTCTTTTGCATCAGCTTCATTTGTTTTTTGTTAGATGCATAGAGCAATACCAGTGTTCCGTATGACTGGAAATATGCTGTCATGGTTGTTTTGTTCAAAGGCAAGGGGGACAGGGATGACTGTGAAAATTATCGTGGCATATCGCTCTTGGCAAGGTTCTTTGTGGGATTCTGCTGGATTGCTTATTGCACCACATTGCTAATGAAGCTCTTCCAGAGTCACAGTCAGGCTTTAGAGCAGGATGTGGCACTGTAGATATGATCTTCACAACCAGAAAACTGCAAGGAAAGTGTGTCAAGCAGAAAATGGATCTCTACCAGGTATTTGTTGACTTAACAAAGACATTTGACACTGTAAACAGAAAGCTTTGTGGAATATTTTAAGCAAGCTGGGATGTTCTGAAAAGTTTGTTTCCATTCTTCGCTTGTTTCATGATGATATGAAGGCATGGGTTAATGTTGAATGGGAAGCATTGCTGAGCTAGTGACAGTTGAGAAAGGAGTGTAAGATTCCAGCTCCAAGCCTATTTGCCTAGTACCACTCTATCTTTTTTGAACAGGTTTTCTTTTAAGAACTGCAACCTTGGTATTTACATCCATTATCATTCAACAGGAAGGTTATTTAGCATCAGGAGATTTGAAGCAAAGTCATAGGTTCACTTATCACTGATCAGAGATTTGCTATATGCCAATGACTGCGACCTTGTGGCTAACTCAGAAGGAGATATGCAACATCTCATGGTTGCTTTTTCTAATGCATGCTCTGCATTGGGATTGACTATTAGTTTGAAAAAGACAGTAGTCATGTACCAACCAGCTCCAAGTATGCCATATCATGAACCAAGCATCCTTGTCTATGGTAAAAGGTTGAAGGCTGTTTGCATGTTTGTGTATGTTGGGAGCACATTGAGCATGTTCTGTGATCTTGATGTGGAAATTTCAAAACGCATACAGAAAGCTAGTGACACATTTGGAAAACTGAATAAGCATTTGTGGAATTTCAGTGACTACAAAGCAAAAGCCCTATCATGCATGTGTGCTTATAGCACTCTTTTACGCTTGCAAGATGTGGATGGTCTACTACTGACAAATGAAAAGGCTTGAGAGTTTCTAACATTACTGCTTACGTTGTAATCTTGACATTACCTGGCAAATGTTTGTTAGTGATGTAGAGGTGCTAGAGATAAGCTGCTGTGATAGTGTTGAGTCCTAAAACATCAACTTCAGTGGGCAAGTCACCTCATCAGAATGGATGACAGGGTTAGGGTTAGTCACATTCCAAAGCAATTGTTTTATGGTGAGCTGCAAACAGGGAAAAGAATTGCTGTCAAACCTAAGATGTGCTTTAAGGACTGTATCAACGATGTGCTAAGGAAATGCAACATTCCTTGTGAGCACTGGGAAGAAAGTGCATCTGATTGCAGTGTTTGGAAGGAGGCTGCTAGTAGTGAAAGGCGTCACTTTGAAGATGAGAAGAGGAGGCATGCAAAGCATAAAAGAGATGTGCATAAAGGCTTACCTGTTGAGCGTCCTGAAGAGGCCTGCAGGCAGCACAATCTAACATGTACAAATTGTGATATAGTGTGTTTGTCGATGGCTGGTCTAAGAAGCAACTTGAGAGTGCACCAGCAAAAGGTGGCAATTGAGAAACTATAGACGTCCAACAACTGAAATGTGATATTTATGTAAAGATATGCTGATCCAGGAGGGGGTTCATGCGATATTTTAAATTGCATGATAATGTACGAGCCGCTATTGGACCTCTTAAAAGCTCTGCTTGTACCAGAGTATGTAGGTCCCTAACACGAAAAAGAGCCACATTCATTCAGCAAGATATGTAGTAATGGCCGTACATGGACAGCCTCTATATATATATATATATATATATATAAATTTATATATATATATATATATATATATATATATATATATATATATATATATATATATATATATATATATATATATATATATTTATATGTATATACATATATATATATATATATATATATATATATATATTTACATACACATATATATATATTCATACATGTTTCATTAAATAATATAGACAAGTGTTGTCAATTTATCTTATATAAATTCTTTTCATATCGTCTGATAAGCTTAATATCATTATCATTAAACGAAGAAAGAAAATCACAATATTGATACATATTTTTTAATCCTATCTAAGCTTTCGGCTTACATAAGCCATTATCAAAGATGACAATTACTGTAAAATATATTAAGCAATATACGGACAAGACAGTGATGATAGTCTGTTTCTGTTTACATGGATGATTTCCAAGCAACAATAAACATGTGCATATAAGACGCTGGAAGCGAAAATTGCACTGCAGCTCATGACGCCACACATGACCATGCGAGAGTGAATTCGAGAAGTATTAAGTATGGAAAGCCGTTGGTATAAATATAGGCTTCTGTTACCAATTATAGACATTTAAGAATATTTGTAGAGATTCCATAGTTCATTTTGTTTAGGTTAGGTTTCAACTGTTTTATGTATATAGCTTCAAGAATTTTTAGTTTTTGTTTATTGTTTTCATGTTTAAGTATAAATGTGTTTTCGACAAGGATTTTATTTTTACGGAATTGTGTGTGCGGCCAGGCATGTCGTTTTAAATGCCTAAAAATGTTAGAGTTTTCATTCAAATGTAGTGTCAAGTGTCAAGTGTCATGAAAGCGAGTTTGTGGTGTGACCAACATAAATGTTATTTAATTCATTGGAGATACAATCTCCAAAGGGCACAAATTTGTAAACTATGTTGGTTTTTTGCAAATCGCTAACCGGGGGAGAAGAATCATTGCAAAGAATTAAGTTGGATATACTAGATCTAGTGTAGTATATGATTAACTTAATTTTTTTTTGCTAGGATCTGTCGCGGTCGCCGATTAGCCGCTCCTTAGAAAGCCGACCTTGACCTTCACAACTCCTGATCTCGCAGATCTAGGTCAAGCAACATGTGAGAAACCGGACGGCTAGTCCAATATCGCTTATGCCAAACCATACCTCGTGTGCATCTGACTATGCAGAGACATTCCAAACATCAGCAACCATGGACAGTAATTTATTATCTACGGTCTTCTACTCCCTCTAGCCAGGGAGCACTTGAACAAATCTTTCCAAATATTCTTAGCCACTTTTTTCGCCCAAATCCAAGCTGCTCGGCCCGGAGGCCTGGATCAAAGATGCGAAGGTGGACCTTGTGCATACCGATGCCGAGGGATGGTTGATCATGGCCGATATTGCCGTGAAAAGTGGTTCGTTTCGGGTCGTTGCGGTTTATGCGCCCAACGACCAGGAGCGCTTAGTTCTAATGGGGGACTGGAATGCCGTCCTAGACCCCAAGATAGATCGGGGGCGGGGTGCTAGCGGGAGAAGGGGCGATCGTAGCCTGGTCGATCTGATCAAAAATTTCGGTCTCGTTGATAGATACCGGGTCGATCACCCCGGGGGGAATATGTGGACGTGGGCTCTTAACTGGCCTTGTGACAAGGTAGTTAGCTACCTTGACAGAATGTTAGTGAGAAGGGCCGACATAGATCTGTTAGATTGTCCCACGTTCCACTGGGTAGGCTATACGGACCACAAACTCGTTTGTGCCCGTGTGGCGTTAGAACATAGGCCTAGAATGGCTGGCTACTGGAAGTTCAATCTGTCCTTACTGGACAGGCAGGACTTCAGGGAGCAGCTGACTAAATTTAGTGCAGCGGGGAGCTAGTGGGGCGGTTATCGGGAATAGGTGGTGGGACAGACTTAAATGTAGAATTAGGTCCTTCACCACTGATT
Organism: Acanthosepion pharaonis; assembly: GCA_903632075.3. Lineage (NCBI taxonomy): Eukaryota > Metazoa > Mollusca > Cephalopoda > Sepiida > Sepiidae > Acanthosepion > Acanthosepion pharaonis. Next base: position 127,419 of record CAHIKZ030002494.1, on the reverse strand, counting down.
TCAGCAAACGGCTCGCCCTAGATAGAGCTGATAAGGTGAGGACAGACGCTTAAAGCTAGTCATGCCTGGGCGGTGGCTGGGGGATACCCTAGAGATAGCCGTAGCTAAGGAGGCTCTGCAGCGTTTGAATAGCGAGCGCCACATGGGCCAGGCAATTAGGCATAGGTTAAGCAAGATGTCTTCCGAAGCCGTGAATATGGGCGCAGAGCTGCGCAGGGAAGAGGTCCGTCGAGGTGGCGATCGTTATATTCGTGAAGTCAAAACCCCGGAAGGGCGCACCCTTCGGGCCACTGACGACATGTGCGAGGCGTTTCAGCGGCATTTCGAGAGCCGTTTTACCAGGGAGCCTGGTCTTCGTGAGGACGAGTTTCGCAGCTATTTGGCTGACTTTCCTCGGCTTTCGCCGACTGATGCGGCTAGCTGCGAGGGAGAGGTTACCGAGGGCGAGGTCTACGCGGCTTTGAAGAAGGTCGGCAGAGGCAAGTCGCCCGGTCTGGATGGTCTGCCCTATGAAGTGTACTTGAGGCTGTCACACATCTTTGTCCCGATTTTGACGGTCGTCTTCAACAACTGGTTCCGGCAGGGTCTCTCCCGACCGGTTCTCCAGGGGTGTGATCACGCTGTTGAAAAAGGGCAAGGGTGTTGGGGGAAACTAGACGACTACAGGCCCATAACTCTGCTAAACACAGAGTTAAAGATTATGGCCAAGATCCTGCAGGAGCGCTTGCAGTCAGTTGCCGAGTCTCTGTTGGGTCCCGAGCAGACCTGTTCTGTGAGGGGGTCGAACAATTCAGAGCAACCTGCATTTGATCCGCACGATCATAGAGGGTGTAAAAGACGACGAGTGTGCCGCGCTGATCAATTTGGATCAGTCCAAGGCATTTGATAGAGTTGACCATCGCTACCTTGCTACTGTCCTGCAGGCCGCCGGATTCGCACCCGACTCCTGCCGCTGGATTAGCCTCCTGTATCGCTCCCCCAGTGCTGTGGTACAGGTGAACGGAAAGCTGTCGGGCGCTTTTGCGCTGTCTAGGTCGGTTCGTCAGGGTTGCCCGCTGTCGCCCCTACTTTACGCTTTGGCGTTGGAGCCTCTCCTTCGCCGGCTGAGGGACAGGGCGTACAGGCCGGCCCTATGCGGAATCGCCGTTCCTGGCGGGGCTCGAGCCAGGGTTTCCGCGTACGCCGATGACGTAACTGCTTTCGTGTCGTCCCGCAGAGGCATCAGGGCAGTACAGAAGGCGCTTGATCGGTACGAAAAGGTGACAGGGGCCAAGATTAACCGCGACAAGTCGTCCGGCTTGCGGCTAGGCGCCTGGAAGGGGGTCGATCTTCCAGGGCCCTTCGGTTGGATGGACGGTCCTGTCCGCATTCTCGGAGTGTGGTTTGGACCCGACCTCCAGCTGGAGAAGAATTGGTCCGAAGTACGAGCAAAGGTCTACGCCGCCGGTCAGACTTGGCGTCGACGGAGGTTGTCCGTGAAGGGCAGGGCGGAGGTGTGTGCTACATACATTTTCCCTCTTGTCCTTTATCGATTGTCCGTACTTCCTCTCTGTGACGACCACAGGAAACCGCTCGAGCGCGCGCTAACCTCCATTCTATGGAGGAGACGCGCGAATCGGGTCGACAGAGAAGTCTGTGCACAACGTCCGTGTCATGGGGGCTGGGAATGCCACACTTGCTGAGCCACAAACGGGCCTCGAGGTTGGCTTTCCTACGCCGCGCTTTGACAGGTGGAGATCCGATTATTGAAGGGATTGTGAGGGCCGCCTTCCCTCGCCTTACCATCAGTCCCCCAAGCTCGCGGGTGGATCGCCGTCGTAAACCCCGGGTTCAATCGGTTTTCTTTAGCGAGTGTCGGTCGGCCTTGTTGGTTGTCCCTTGGTCCAGTGACCTTTCTCGGCCTAGGAAGGACTTCTATCGTTTGCTAGTGGAGGGGGTCGCGAAGGATCCCCTACGTGAAGATCTCGACATGTCGGATGGTGAGTTTCGCTCTCACTGGTCTTGGGCTCCAGCGGCGGATTACCTCAGTAACCCTGAGTTTTCGCTTACCTGGCGACTGGCTCGGAATCGGCTGCCTCTCAACGACATGGCCTTCATATGGGGCTTGGCGGACTTGCCAGACTGCGATCAGTGTGGCCTTGGTCTAGAGGAAACGGCTTCGCACGCCTTCTTCCATTGCCCCCGTGTCCGCCCCTTTATGGGACCATGTCGGCGAGCTGACGGCTCGTCTCGCTCCCGAAAAGCTTGTGCCCATGGATCGCGCATACGCGTGTGACAATGTGTCGCCCCCTATTCCGGGGTGAAACGGATGGTGTTTCTCATGCTGCTAGCCACGGCCCGAATGGTGATATGGACGACGCGAGAGGAGGAAGTCTTGCGGGGTAACCGTCTTTCTCATCAGGATCTGATCCGATTCTTTGAGCATCAGCTCAAGGCGAAGATTAGAACTGATAGAAAACGCTTGCATTCGACAGTCTTCAGCGAAAGGTGGGTGACTGAGGCGAGCTTGGTTCGTGTGAACGGGGCTAGCCTTGATTTTCTGTTTTAGGTCAAGCCTACGTTACATCGGGGTGGCTTCCTGTGGTGCCCTCCCTTGGTTAGGTTAGACAAGCCTTGGTGTACCTAGTTAATGCGAGTAAGTGTTGTTCCCGGCCTGCCCCCGGCCACATTTTTAGTTATGATCCAGCCTGAGATTCCCAACCTCCCCAGTTTGTTTTTTGATCCCCCACTTTCTATCTCGACTGGGTCAGCTTTATACTTCCCCATGCCCGTATGATTTTTTTCACCTTTTCCACTCCCTTTAGCGAGAGAGAGCTGCTTGATTTTGTTCCAATGGGCAGAATACAGTGGTCTCCCTGCATTTTGAGGGTTGGAAGGGCCCTACTAACATCAGTTAACGTTTTATTTTCATTTATGTTAATATTTTAGTTTGTTATTGGGTTCATCCCCCCCCATCTCATTTTTTTTCATCTTAGAATTTTTGTACATATGTGTTAGGATCATTATTTGCATGGGGCGCGTTTTGTAGGTCTCCCTAGAGTGGATGTGGTATTATGGTGCAAGGAGGATTGATTGATGACGGACGAGTTCTTATGGTGAATGAGTAAATTGTAATGTCTGAATGGGTCGTGAATCAAATTAGCTAGGTATAAGATAGTTAGTGAAGACCAGCCTTACCCCCTCCCCCTTTTCGGCCTTGTGCCACAATTTGGTATTTTTTACAAAATAAATCTCGGCCTGGATCAAAGTGTAGTACGCTGCCTTTGTGAACTTCCGGTGCTTTTGTCGAGAGTGTTACTCTTCGGCGCGATCCCGTCTCCACGGTCGATCCGCCCTGGAAGGTGTAACACCTCTCTGACCTGCTTCGCCTAGTGATACACTCTGGCGCGATCCCGTTTCCGCGGTTGATCCGCCCTGTGGAGTCGTATCACTGTGCTGCCTTGGCCCTGTTTAGGGACACCGTCTTCGCCTGGTGATACACTTTGGCGCGATCCCGTTTCCGCGGTCGATCCGCCCTGTGGAGTCGTATTACTGTTCTGCCTTGGCCCTGTTTAGGGACACCGTCTTCGCCTGGTGATACACTTTGGCGCGATCCCGTCTCCGCGGTCGATCCGCCCCGTGAAGTCGCATCACTGTTCTGCCTTGTGGATGAATTAGTTTCTGCAAGGTGTATTAGATTATTTATAATTGCTATTTTGTAGTAATATGGGCATTCGCTCTTGTAGTTAAGTGTACATGAATTTATGCTTGTAGGTTTTTTGTATGGCGAAATAGTAAATTTGTTATTATTTGTGTCATAAAATAAAATGACATATCTCGGCTGATTTACAGGCAAATACTCAAGAGCGAGAACCGGATGTGAACGGGACAAAGCCCCGTCACAAAATGACCATTAACTTTCTTTACAAATGTTTCCGACACATGTGTTCCGGTCGAAAAAATAAAATAATAATTAAAGTTTTCTATTTTTCGTCCAATAAAAATTGCTTCCTCCTAATTATACTCGCTTCGTTTCTCGAGCCTGTTAATTAAAAAAGCGACGATCCTGGAGCATATGGAATGCAAATTAATGCCCTGCTAAAGCAGGTTCACCACCACGTCACCCCCTGGCCAAAATGAAGCTGACCACAAACTTGAGACTAACTTAAATCGCCTCACATACAAGGACCCAATACAAGTAGGCGACAAGGTTTTACTTCATCGGCCACACTTTACTGTTGCCCAATCCTCTCATCTGCCCTGGATAGGAAATTACACAATTATAAAAACGAACAATATGATGTGTCAAAAAGCAAAACGATGATGGTGATACAATCTGGATTCACCGTGCACATATCCGACGACTGGCTCCACGCCCAACACATCTATCTAATACAATCCCTCTGCCTCCACCATGTAACACTCACCAGGATCATTCTCCTCCACATCCCTCTGGGACACATAATTCAGCAAAAAACCCAATACCAAAACAAATGCCAAAAGAAGAACACGAGGACAACTTCCCACACGCTTCAGAGACTTTATCATGACTTTAATCACCCAAATATACACGAATAACGCTCACATGTAAATCAGACCGAGATCTTTTCGAGCCTTGTTATAAAAATAAAATGACATATCTCAGCTGATTTACAGGCAAATATAAAGAGCGAGAACCAGATGTGAACGGGACAAAGCCCCATTCACAAAATGACCATTAACTTTCTTTACAAATGTTTCCGACGTGTTTTTTCTCGAAAAAATAAAATAATAATTAAAGTGCTCTATTTTTTTCGTCCAATAAAAATGCTTCCCTCCTAATTATACTCGCTTCGTTTTTCGAGCCTGTTAAGCCATAAAAAACGCTATAAAAAAGGGTCACACGGAAGTTCAACAGTCAGTCAACAGGTGGCCACAAAGAGACCGGTCACGTTTAGCAGCTGTCAGCAGGAGAGCGTCAACCACCGTCAACATGTGTGAACTACTATGAGAGATCGACCTAGATCCGAAAGCCGGCTTATGAACTTTACCACACGAAGGTAGCTGTCCTAAACCCTTACGTTCCTGTTGAAATAAACCACGTAAATCTATTTCTACTGTTGTCGTATTTCTTTCTTGCAACCATACGCTTGTCTATAACATTTGTCTTTATCAATATGTCAAAGAAGGGGATTTTATTATCAGTATTGAGTTCATATGTGAATTTAAGGACAGAATTATTTTGGAAACGTTTTTGAAGTTGAAGTATTTCATCTGTATTTTTAACTAACATAAGAATATCATCAACGTATCTTAGGTAGATGGATGGTTTTTTAAAATCTGTAAATATCTTATTTTCAAGGTTTGACATGTAGAAATTGCTAATTGTCGGACCCAGTACTGAACCCATGGAGACACCATCACGTTGTATATATATATTATTATTATGATTGAAGAAAGGGACTTCAGTAGTACAAGCTAATAGTAGTTTCCGTAATATATTAGGATTAATTTTAAGTGGGGGTAAAGATGAGTTACTGTATATATTTCTTATAATTATGTCAATAGTTTCACTAATGTGGGGACATTGGTAAATAAGTTTTCAATATCAAGTGAAGCCATGATTTCATTGTCAGGTTTTTCACTTTTTAGGATTTGGATTACTTCTAATGTTGACTTAACACTATATTTACTAGGAAGGTAGGGAATAATGAGTTGATAAATGTATTTTGTTAGATGATATACAGGAGTTTGAATTTGCAATATGATAGGACAGAGAGGGTAGTTAGGTTTATGTGTTTTTATAGTGCCGTATATGTAACCAGGTCTATAATCACCAACAATTTTAGGGAGTTTTAAAAAGTTCTGTTCAGCATTATTAGCATTAATAAGTTTATTAAGCTTTGATTTTAGTTGGTTGGTTGGTTGGTTGGTCAGGTTCTTGTTAAGTTTTTTAAACTTTATGTGATCATGGAGTATGTGGTCAAGTTTTTTTTAGGATGACAAAAATGTTGGTCTTATCAGCTTTTTTTACGATAATGTCAGGGTGGTTGCGTAGTTCTTGTGCGGCAATTTTCAGTTGTTTAGAAAGAATTTTTGAGGAGTTTCTGCTTTTATCATGTCGATCTTTCAATGCCTCGGCTTTAAGTAAGTCTTTAAATTCTGGTGTAGTTTCTATTAGTTGTTCATCCTGGAGTTTAACGATGTTTTGGTATAGGGTCTCAATTTCTATTTTTTAAAAAAGTCGATTGTACTTACGGTATGGCAGTTAGGTCCAAGGTTAAGTAATTCTTTTTGGTGCTTAGTTCATAGTTGGAAAGGTTAATGTATTTATCAGTTTTGTTAGGAAGAGTGATATTACCTTCGTATAATGTATTAAGTTTTTTTATAATTTTAAATCGGTGTTGAGCTTCAGATTTGTTGGTAATTTCCGTGAGTCTATGTGTAATTTCCGCCAGTTGGTCCAGGGTAGTTATATCCTGTAGTTTATCGTAGATGTCCTGTTTGTTACTGTTAAGGTTGTTCAATTTTTCTTTGGCTATTTCAATTTTATATACATATACTTATATATATACACACCTATATACATATATATATATTGACACACACACACACACGCGCGCGCGCGCACACACACACATATACATATATATATATATAAAACTATATATATAGTGTGTTCCAATAAATTGAACTGATTTTAAATGTAAATTAAGTTTAAGCACCTAATCATTTTTTTTCTTTTTAATTCAGATTTAACACTTTAAGTTTTTGTCATTTTCAAACATGGAAAGAGTAACAATCAATAAGACTCTTTAATAAATCGAATTGAGTTCTCTCAGTCACTTTTAATTGTGTATGTATGTAGGTGTTGCTTTTCCCCCTCTTTTTTTTTCATAAAGGGCCGTGGAGATGTTCCCTGTCTCGTCACTTTTTTGTGTGTATATATATCTAAATATGTCTGGGTGCTTATGTATTATAATCTGATTGTGTTTGTGTTGTTTTACGCGTGAGTTTTGGACCTCATTCACACACTTGGAGTTAAAATGTATACATATATATTGGCGGATGACCGGATGAAGTAGCGTCTGTTCTAACGTAATTTCAACGCAGAAATAAATTGATAACATATGTATTTCTTCTTTTCTCCTCAGTAATTTTATAATTTTAAAAATTAATAATGTTTAAATTTGGATTTTAAAATTGGCAGTTTTTAATTTTATCATAGAATTTAGTAATTGTTGGTTAGAATAAATTCTTTTTTAATATTACCCGTATTTTAAAGATTCGAATAGCTATTATAAAATGGCTCCGTTGTCAAGCTTTTTGAATTTTCCTATACTTGTATTTTGATTGATCATTCTATTTTTCGTAACAGCGTTTTCCCCTTGCAAAGGATCGTTAATTAATGTGAAACTTTTAAAACCATTTATTTTGCATTCAACATCATCACTTGATAAGACACCAGGGGTGTTGAAACAAAATGGCTATTTTTGTAGTGATTTTATAACATATTTATGTTAGAAATTTAAAAAAAAATAATTATATCTGCTCTACTTTGTATTGAGCGCTCTTTTAAGAATAGTAATTGTTGGTTATTGGAATTCATTCCGTATATATCATAGGAAAATTATTAAATCCAACAATTATTTAACATATTTTCTATTTATATATTATTTTCTCTGGTTACACTTATTTAAGTAAATCCTCTGTTCTTTAATTAAACAATATTAATTACATGTACCGGCCTGAATGTTCGAGCTATTTTGTAGAAAATATGCATTCTCCAGCAGGAATTGAACCTACATTCTATGAGGAATCACCATTAAGCCAGAGAACTTTCTGTGTTTGTGTTTAAATCATTAATTTGAGCTTTGCTTAACTGGAAGTTTCCCATGGCTGAATGGTTACAGCTCATCAGGCTTACTGTTGTTTTCTCTTGTTTTGATTTTATTACAATATTTATTAAATCATTTTCAAAATCAGCAATATCTTTTTGTTGTGGTGGAAACTGACGAAAATCCGATGTTATTGTTGTTATTAATATTATCATTGTCATTGTTAAGAAAGTGAAATACTTTTCATCTTAACCTTTTTATGAAAAGTTCAATTTTCATTTGATGTAGGAAAACTCTTTAATGAATAATCAAATTTATAGGTTTCATATTTTTTGGAAATAATATATTGATATAATCAATAATCTGCAAAAGTACTTGACTTTGGAATTGTTTTTCTTCCTGGTGCTTTGTGAAAATAAAAGATTTGAAAATAAAGGATTTAAGGTTTAAAAGTGAAGTAGATATTTTCTTAGAGTGCTCATTATTAAAAAATATAGCATTGATAATATTATTTTTTTTATATACAAAAGATTTATTTAACTGTAATTGTCCCTGACTATGCAGTTTTGTGCAAATATGTCCACTTTTCAAGGAGTTAATATGTGTGTGTGTGTGTGTGTGTGTTTTCTTTTTCTTTTATGCACGCAGTGTGTGTAGAAACTGCCCAAATAATTGTGAGTGCTTTCGATTATACTTGTAACCATTATCAAGGATGATTTTATTTTTGCTTTTTAATTGGGTGTATGGGTTGTGTGTATGTTTTTAGAGTTATGGGGATGTTTTATTTTCCGAACACAGCACATTGTGGCCATGTTCACAGTTAAAATTATTAATTCTTGGTTTTTTATTTTTTATTATTGAGGCTTCCATTATTTTTAATCTTTTTTTATATGTGAATGTGGTTATTATGTTAGTATTTTCTACTAGTATTTTTGAATGGAGTCTGGTAAGTTTGTGTGTGTGTGTTGAAATGGATTCTAATAGAGTTGTGATCAGATAAGTGTAAATGTAAGGCATCTGGATAAACATGTAATTGTGTGGCCAAATATAATTATTTATGAATTCATTTTGATCAGGAACACAGCTCCTTAATTGGCATTTGAACTCATAGATAATGTTCGTTCATCGTAATTTTGATTTTGTTGGTGTGTTGCTATTTTTGAGGACAAAGTTAGCTGTTTTAAATTTGTTGTAGTAGATAATTTGATTTTTTTATTTGGGGTAGTGTATTTCTTTATGATATTTCTAAGTGAAGATTCATCTTGTTTGTAGTTAATGCGCATTTGGTTTTTGTAGAAAATATTTATGTTATTTTTGACAATGTGTTCCATATCATTGTTATTTACTTTAAGAAGAAATAGTATAATTCGGTGGTCTATAAGGTGGTGAGGGAAGCCATTGTTAATTAGTGTCTGTTTTACATTATTGAGTTCTTTAAGGAAAAGTAGTCAAGAGGATGAATTCTGGTTTGCTCTTTTTAGGAAGTTTTTATCACTGCCAATCACTTTTAAAGTTAAGATAGCAAGAGTTTCTTCTAGTGGCTTTGGCTCCCCTCCTCACCCCCTCAGTCCACTTACCAGGACCACTGGTAGCTTTTTTGGTACTTCCTCCTTGGGTTGCTTAGATTCTTACCCGGACAAATTTGTTAGGTGACTGGCGGCACCACAAGCCCAACAGAGTCATCAACAGTGTCATCATGTCAGAGTCATCATGATTTCGTAATCACTGGTGGCAGTGCCCGTCTTACTTCTGATAGAGGTCATCCTCTCCATCGGACCGTAATCCGAGAAGAAGGCCTCCAATTGGTCCTCCGTAATGTACATGGATACCCCATGTAAGGTAATCCAGGTTTTCCATGTGCCCATGTACTTTGTTTGAAGTCTTAAAGTATTGGTTGTGAGTATGCTCCGGCCAATTTCAATGCGTTGCTAGCAGGATGTCCATCATGGAGCTTGATCTACGGGCCAACATTTTTCTTCCATCATCTCCATGTTAATAGAAATTAATTTCCACGTCTTGACGTCAGCCGTCAATAGGGAGATGGTTCTTGTCGTTATTGCCTCCATTACAGAAGGCAGCAGCAAAAGTTCGTTACTTGAAATGAAGGAGCTATACTCCTCTCTCAGTTTTTTTGTAATAATCAGCCTTTCAGCCACCCATGCAGATGTCGAAGGTTGGGTGGTAATTAGCTCTTTTTCCGCTATTGTGGAGGAGTTCCCTTCCTAGTACAAACAACAAAAAATCTCACAGCATGGACAAAAGAACTAATAGTCTTAACTAACAAATGAGAATAATACACAGCAAGTAGACAAAATATGACACTTACTTCGTAACGTTCTCAATGGATGAGTACAAAAAAATCCAACATTTAGAATGCCAATCTGTGTTGGAATGATTCCTTATAAAACGCTGAATAGAAACAAGACCGCAGTTCCGACAGTCAAATTCTCTTCAGGTGGTTAATACGGCGAATTAAATTACCTTCCACACACCAAATCATAAATAGGATAATCCTACATCGGAAGTGTTCGGCTGTAGTTGGGGGGGGGGGGAGAGAAAAATATCATCCAACCTCATCTGGTATAACTTCCTTTTGTGCCTACATTTTGTCATGTTCTTTCATCTAATAACTCGGTTACACCTTTATAAATCGCAATAGTCAATTACTCCTCTTGATAAAGTCTACAGGAGATGCAGTTTAGCTTATGATTCTTCACTTTTCTCAGGATATTCCATTCAATCGCTGGCCTTCTATTATGAATCTTTCTAAAACCCCAATAATGCTTAGCCAGACTTGTACAAAACCTACGTTTTGGTATTATTCTGAATCAGGAACTATGGTTATACTATCTTTTTTAAAATTAGGCCTCCTTACAGCCAATATATGCCATCGCATTGCTATCGTTACTCTCTACTACCACACAATACACTACTACCTGCAATTATACAAGACGGTATTTTCACACCGCTGGTTCTCTTCAATGTTTGAATTTCTATCGTTCAATCCTTTAATTATTCTTACTAAAGTCTTAGTACAGCAATAACTCAACTTTACTGTACTTTTACTGAATAATTTATGTATCGGGAATTTTTATTGGAAAGTGCTTAATTAAAAGATTAAAGAAGATCTTCCCTATATTAGTTTTAACATGCAAAATAAACGATGGATTGAACCAGATGACGTGTCCCGTTTATTCTATTACTACTATCGTTATCTGTTTTTTGCTTGTTGAAATATAGGCCAGTGCTATGCCCTTCCTCTTATAATGCTGAAACATATTTCTTCTTTTTTCATTAAATATTTTTTCATTTGAAGAGTTTTGCGATAGTCTACACTGCATGCCAAGTGGTACAGGCTTAGTAATACATGATGGATGATTAGATGCAGTATTTAGGTATTTTAAATTTGTGTTGGATTTTATGAATGGGGAAATAGTTCCATCAAACAAATTCAACTTAGTATCTAAGAATTACACAACCCTTTTATTAATCTCGACTGTGATGTCAAAGTCCATTTCCTTGATGCAACTTTCTTCTTATGGAGTCGTTTTTTCTTCTATTACTGGGTACAACCATCAGCCCGTCGTGGTAAATCCCGTGATTGTCTATGTGGACAATTTTATTGATTTTACTTAAAACGTAAATTCCTACCAACTCCGATACCTCGCCCCATCGTACGATTCTTGGGGCACATCAAAATTCCCACTTTCAGAATTTTTGATCCCCACTTCACCAGCATGGAACAATACTGATTTACAACAATGCAGAATAACTCTCTATCATCTGGTTTCAAATTCACAAAATCGTTGGCAGATAGCAGAGCTTGCGACAAACATGTTACCGTAATAGAAGGGCAGAAGTCATTGATATCATGTTTAATGAAAACCAAGCCATTTTTCTTCGTGATATGCTTGAACCAAGAAATATAGTCCGAGGTAGTTTTCCACTGATTAACTCGTGAAGCCACTCTGAGTAAATTACATGTATTTGTAAATATTTGTGGCTTATTATACCCAACTCCGTTTTTCTTGGGTTAATTAATCGGAAACATGGTTACACACACACACACACATTATATATATATATATATATATATATATATATATTATTATTATAAAATTATAAATTGTGTGTGTGTGTGTGTGTGTGTCTGTACGTTTATATATTGGATCGGATTTCCTACATTTTTCAACCGATTTCAACAAAACTTCACAAGACTACGTAAAATTACCTTGCGGTGGTTCTGACAGCGCCAAAACTTGGAAAAGCACAATTGTTTTTGCACGAAATCAATTTGAAAACACGATTAAGAGTCATTAATGAAAGGGGGACAACTCATATTGAGTTATACTTATTAATATCGAGTTATCGAGTTATACATATTATAAAACCCAGGTTGGTTGGTTGGTTGGTTGTGTGTGTGTGTGTGTGTGTGTGTGTGTGTGTGTGTGCGTGTGTGTGTGTGTGTGTTCATTTATATATGGGATCAGATTTCCTACATTTTTCAACCGATTTCAACAAAACTTCACTTTTTTGTTGGCAGGTAGTGTTTCTTATTGTCTTGCACACTTTTTTCTTTATTTTTACGTTCAGAATGCTTTAAAAATTCCATTTACAAGACAATTGTTTATAATAAAATTCTATTCAATCGGTAGACTCATAACGATTGAAAACAATGTTTTTGTTTGAGCTTGAGTTTGACCAATTCGTAAAAAAAACAAAGAAACAAAAAAAACTAATTAAGACATGTGTGTGCATCCACCTTAAACAATAATCTTTGTCAATTTTATTTTTCAGTCTTTATGATGGTCGATACTTGATCTATCTCTTTTTGTGTTACATCCCCATAACGCCGGGCTCTACTGCTAGTATATATATATATATATATATATATATATATATATATATATATATATATATATATATATATACATTTATATATAACATATATATAAATATACATATATATATACATCTACATATATATACATATATATAAATACTAGCAGTAAAGCCCGGTGTTGCCCGGGAATAAACTTCCTCATAACCGCCATAATCATTTTGTACACGCATGTAAGGCTGAAGTCTAGAAGAAAGGATGGCCGCCCACGTAAAAAACCTCACGTACACAAGTTGTCGGTATCCATCAGCACAACGGAAGAAAAAATTGTAAGGCTTAAAAGGAAGCAATGGTTAGCCATGGTAGCATCAGCTGTTTGCCATTAATAAGACACCTCCAATTAAAAGTTGTCAAGTTCAATACTAATACGGGCCTTAGGAAGTTTTTCGTGAGTTGTAGCAGATGGCTTTGTATTCCAATGGGATGGTTTTCTTATCCCTGAGTGCAAGACATTACATGAAGCCCTGTGTCAGTTGCAACGTAGTAAAATGCAATATCGTGAAAGGTAGATGCGTCTTTTGCCGCAAACAAAACCACATAACAGAAGTATGGGAAGGTGCCAGGGCGAGTACTTGTAAGTGGCACAATTTTTTTTGTAGTTTTTAATAGCCAGTTGAGGCGAGCATGAAGCGCTCGTAGCGTTACCTAAAGCAGCCCTTATGGTAAGGGGAGAAACACACCAACGGTGTACGGCAGAGAATGCATATTATAACTCTGCATCCTATTCTTTTATTATCCCACTTCTTTTTGCTGAGGCCTGAATTGCATGGATGCACTTGACTTCTCTGACAATTAAACGAATCCACCTTCCCACGTAATGGTTTTGTGTTGCAACTGAATATGGTTACATTGTCGACATGTAAGTGCAAATGCAACTATGGTAGATTTTAAGTGATAAGGGATCATCTAGTGAGCAAGACAACCTTTAATGTCTTAGTAATGGCAAGTGGATACTACAATGACCTTTAAATAAACCGGGTTCAAAAATGAAGGAACGTAAAATGCAGCTGACATAAAGATGTGTACATTGCGTTTAAATGTGACCGACCATGGGCTATAGGACTTCTGCGTAGGTAATTTTTTAGCTTTGTTTGTTGGAGAGTAAACATAAACGTTATCCTTACTCCCGACTCGGGAGCAGCCTACGTAAAGCTGTCCATGGGCGAAACACTGTTCACCTAAATGCAGACCCGCGACGCTGAGCGTCTGTACTTACGATTTGGCTATAGTTGTTGAGCCATGCTCGCCGTACCCCAGGGCTTTCTGAAGCTCTGGCAGACGCAGTAGATCTGGAATTCCTCAAACGTCGATTAGCGGTCTGTACAGGATTTTCTAAAGCTCTGGCAGAGGCAGTAGCACTGGCATTTCTTAAACGACGAATAGCGGTTTGTTGAGATTGTTCCGAAACCCTGGAAGATGCTGTAGCCCTAGCATTCCTAAAACGACGCGAAGTGGTTTGTACAGGTTATTCTAAAGCTCTAGAACATGCTGTAGTGCTGGCGTTCCTTAAACGCCAAAGGATTGTCTGTGTTGGGAACTCGAAGGACTGGCCCTAGAATCGCGTATTGCGTCATGTTTCTTTTTTTTTAAACGCTCTTCATTTGAAAGTCTAGTGCGTCGTGATGACATAACTGCTGCTACTGCTGCCAGCCTTTCAGTCTGTTCAGCGGTACTTTCCGTGGAGATGCAGGCAGCAGAGTGTGAGGCCATCTGAGAAAGGCGCAACGAAGTTTGCTCTGTGGTTTCACTTGCCCTTGCTGCTCTTGTAGCGGAGGCAGCAGCCGTCTGCCATTCAAAAAGTTTTCTTCTCTTAGGCGGCATTTTAATCAATTTTAAAAAGGCAAACGTAATAAAAGGTATGTATTTTTTTGAGTGTAAAAAATACATGGTCTAAACGTAGGCCAATTAGAGGGATCCCAGAAATGTATGTAACTGTTTCAAAAGGGGATCGAAGACAAAAAAAAAAAAATGAGGTTTAAAAAAATTCAGCTAAAGCTAAATCAGTAGTAGGTAATTTGGGAAGTTTTTTATAATTAAGAATTAAAAAAAAACAACAGTTTGAATACGTAATCAACAACTTGCGGTTTCCGTAAGAAGCGAATGAAGTGAGCCAAGTGCGGGACAGTAATCGCAGAAGTGTGAACGCGCATGCGAGTTATAGTATAAAGTGGCGGTTGACCTTGAGCGCACATACTAACGTGACGTACGTACGCACGTGCACAGGCGTGCGTAAGAGAACTGCTCGCGCGTATAATTGGATGGGCCCAAGGTTAAACGCTTGCAACCATGCCTATGAGCTCACAGCAACCTTGAACAGTTGACGCGATTGGTTAACCTCCAGTTGGGTTAAAGCAATGCACAGTGACGGATGAGGTTTCAAAATAGTATCTGGCGACTTTATTGTATCGGGATTTTTATTGATAAATATGAAAGCTATGTAGTTTCTTATCCCCAAATAGGCATTGCGTTTTTGATTTACATCGTCACCAATGTAGCGTAGTCTCTCAAAGTCAGCCAATCAGAAAATGGGATTTTCAATCTTCATTTTTCTTTTAAAATTTTGAGCAGCCAGGAGATATGAGGTAGTTTTATTGATCAAAAGTTGAAAATACAAGCATTTTTACACTTCTTAAGAACAAAATTTGAAGAAATGTTAATTTCGCTTATTGATGGATGATGAAGGCATAAAGTAGTACGAATTTAGATGAAAACGTGCGAGAACTTTTTTGGGTAGCGATCCGCAGTAGTAAAATTATAGTGAGTAGGTACCGTTTGCTACACGTAAACGGCATGAAAAGACATAACAGTCCCCCGGTGTCACTTCGAATGAAAAAGTGCAATCAAACGTGAAAAATTGGACAAATTGGACAATTGGGGGGAGCCGATTCTGTCCACTTGGCCTAAAAGTGGTGGTGTGAAGTGGCATGAAATGTGTTAGTGATTGCCCATTGAATTCAATCCTATGCTTTAGAAATAAATTTTACAAACACCTAAAAAGCAAATTTCAACTTGTTTTTACTGATTTTTCTGGTAAAATTTGACATGTAGCAATGTAAATCCCTTTTAAAATGGCCTTGATGTTTACTTTACTGTGCAAATGCAGAAGACGTGTAAAGTAATGCACGCCTGCATTGAAACATCCTTTTTAAAAACCATGGTATGAGAGTTAAATCCTGAAATAAAAGTAGGCTACCTGAAACCTCTATCCCATTTGGTATGCTTGATACGCGCACGCGTGACCCCCCCCCCCGTTCACACATAATCTCGCATGACCCTGGAGCGTGAATGGGCCAATCAGTTGCAAGCATCACGCGAGCCACGCGTGACTAAATAACACTGATCTGATTGGCTTTTGGATCGCAAAACATCTGCGACAAAATTTCATTGTGATAACTTTTGCATCCCTTTCCAAAATATGGCCTTCTTGTCCTTTTTCTTATTCCCATATAAAATTAAATCCGAAACAAAATTATGCTTCCGCTATTAATTCTGACATGAAAAGTGCCCATATCTGCTTTTGCAGTAAAAAATTACACATAATTTATGAGGTTAAATCCGATCAAAATAATGAAAAATCGATTTATTGATTTATATTTTTATATAATCAATTTTGGCGCCGTATAAAACCTATGCATGACCATTAGGTATATATGTATAATTATTTATATATTATATATATGGTAATTTATTATTAAAGCGCTCAATATCAGAGATAGAGCTAACATATTTGGTTGGATAGATGTGAGTTTGTGACCCTGGGTTTCACGCTTTAGCGATCGTCAGACAAACTGATTAATGTTTTAAAAAATTTGGGTTTATGTAGATTGCGTGTATTGGTGTTATTGTGGAAGTGGTGGGGAAATTTCGTCGTTTTGTCATTCATCGTACTAACGCAAACATCGATGTATGCAGACACATATACATATATATACTTGGTCGTCCGTCGGGACTCATACATATATAAAACATATGTAGACAGTTTCGGCTATGACACATGTATGTATACGGGTGGTGTTATGTCTATACATACGCATTTGTATGTTGAAATGTTGAAATTTAAACATTGGAAGTGTGGCGGAAATGTCTCGTTATTGTCTCGTGAATGTATCCATGTCATATTATTTTTTTTTTTTTTTTTTTTTTTTATTTTTTAAATATTTGAAAAATATTTTCTCGCATGTATTTAAAGTATATATGTGTTTGTGGGGTTTGTGTAAAATTATGATAGGTAAAAATTATTATTATTTTAATTATTTTATATTTATTTTTTAAATTTTTTAAAAAAAATAGGGGTTATATTTGATGTATATATTTAAAGTTTGTTATTTGTTTGTTTTTAAAACAGGTGAAATGTGTATATGGTAACAATTAAAAATAAATTTTAATGGTGGTAGCCTTATTGTTTAATTTATATTATGATGTTTAATTTAATAACGGGTTTATATGATATGATGTGATAGTAATGTTTCAAAGGATTGGAGACAATGCTATTTAGGTTTTATATAATAGTTATTGTAAACTTGGAAGAAATTGACTAGATTGGTAGAAATGATTAGTTTACGGTGGTGGGAGAATGATAAAACCATGAATGTAGTTATAGTGGTGGTAGCTTGAACTAAAAAGTGGTTGTTGGTGTTTTAAGTTTTTTTTTTTTATTTTGTTATATGTATTAATTTATTTTGGTATAAATCCTGATAATAGGTATTCTATTGTGGTGCTATGGTAAAGAGTGAAGATTGCTATAATTTTTATTTTATTTTCAAAATTATTATTTATTATATTTAAGCTGCCTGGTAATAGGTGTTTTGTTCTCATGGTTACATATGGAAATTATATCTGATCATATTGTTTTAAAGTATTAAATATGCTGGGGGTAATAACGTTAATGATTGTAGTGGATTATATGTTAATAGTAGGTGTGATGTGTAAGTGATGGTGCTGTGTGTTGGTGGTAATGATAATATTGATAGTTAATAGATATTGTAAAGTGGTAAAAGTGATTACTAATGGTGGTGCAATTATAATAATGATAGATGCAATTATTTTGATGGTATCTTGAAATTAAATTGTGATTGTTGGTGGTTTGTCTGTTTTATCCGTTTGGTATGAATTCGGATAATAGATACTTGTTCTCATGCCTACATTTGGAGATTATCTCTGATTTTTTTGTTAGTAAGTTCTTTTTTTTTGTTTGTGTGATATTATTGCTACTTTTTCGTGTAGGCAAAGTAGGCATTTTTTTTGTAATGTTGTTGTAGGCAGGGGCTTTTTTCAATATTTCCCAACTTATTGTTGGTGTGATGTTTTTGTCTTTTTGCTGCCATATGTATGTAGAAAGTGTTGTGCTGTTCGAATATTTCCTGTTGTTGAATGAAAGGTTGTGATTGTTATTCCTCATCTTGAATGGACCTTCGGTGGCACCGATGTAGTGCATAGTGTTGTTGTTTGTACTTACCTTGGCCTTGTATATTGTGTTCGTAATTTGGCAATTTCCCTGGAGTGGACATGTTGCTCTGTTTCTGCAGTTGCATATTGGATCCTTGGTTTCATTTTTTGTAGGTTGTCATTTTTTTGTTGTGGTTTTTGATTATTTCTGTTATGTTTTTTGTACAGCTGTAACACTGATCTTTTACGTTATTTTTTTTTAAATATTTTTGATAATTTGTTTTCTTCAGTGAAGTGTTTTTTATATTAAGTTTAGGAATATTTTGCCTATGTTCGTTTTAACAGTTTTGTTATATGGTGGGTTAAACCAGATAATGTTTCTCTTTCTGTTTCTGCGTTTTGGCTGTGGAGGTATATATTGTAGTTGTTGTGTGTAACCACTTGCTTTTAGTGCTTCGTTGTATGGTGCTTTTTGCTATTGAAAATTTGTATGTTAGATGAGTTCTCAGATAGTCTGCGGCTGATTGATTTTGGTATTTGTTTGATGATAGAAGGTGGATGGTTGGAGGATGTGTGTACGTAAGTTGGTGTGTCATTTTCTTTTTTGTATGGTTCATATGTGTTGTTGATCAGGTTAAGAGTGACGTCAAGGAAGTTTACTATTTTTGTGCCTGTATTTATCTCTATTTTGAATCCAATGTTTTTTAGGGCGTTCACTATTTTCTTCCTGAATTTGTCTATTTTTTGGGGCCATTGGATTCCCTTATTAAGATAAGACCGTCATCTCTGTATAATCCTGTGTCCTTTCTCTCCAGGATTCTGGCCAGGTATGATAGGATGAGTATGCCTACTAATTCGCATATTTTGCTCCATCGTATATACCCATTGTTACGTCAAACAGGTTGTGGTTTTGTGTCTTTGCCCATGGTTCATTGTTGTGGAACAGCAGGGATTTTATATATATAATATATATATATATATTATTTTTATATCACCGTCCGTGAGTTTTATATATATATATATTTAGCTGTATATATTATATATATATATATATTTATATATGCTTTCTGTAATGGAAGGGATTCAAAATCCAAATGTCAAATTGGATGAAAGTGGAAATATTTTTGCTTGTTGTCAATTTAATTTTATTTCGTTGATTTAAACCACTCTATGACGGCTTAATGGTGTTAAACATTAAATTGGTTGAGACTTAAAAAAATTTTTCCCTTAACGGTTGGTGTTGATATTTTCTAATATCTTCTTAAAAAAATTTTCCTATCTCGCTCTTCGCCGGGTTTTAATTAGTCTGAATGAAACAAATCAATGTTGGTTTTTCAATTGAAAAAAACAAACAAAATCACCAAAATTTTTCCTTTGCCTTGTAGAAATTTTTATAAAGCATGTTAGTTGACATAGAACAGCTTAGTTTAATTACTCTTTATATATATCAAATTCAATTCCTAATTTTATATTGGCTATATTTTGGCTAAAAAATACAAAATGGCTGGTTTTATAATGTTTAAATGCATGAAAAAATGTGTTTCCACTATGTTTGGTTTGGAAATTTTGTATTTTTTATTCTCGCCAAAACATGTGCATATAATTTTTTGGTTAGACACATAAGATCCTGTTTTATTGAGATATATAAATATGTTTTATGTAACAAATTTATATAATATATTGTGTTTTTCAAAGTGCGTATTTCTTAAAATTTTTTAAAAAATCATAAAGAATAATCACTTTTACCTTGGATATTTTAAAAATTCAATATATTTATTTTTTTTTTTCGTCTTATGATTTTTTTCCATGGCAAATTGTCCAAGTTCATTCTGCCTTTCAATGAAAAATCTAACTTCCATTGTTTATTATGTCTGTCCTGTAGAATTTTACAATTTTAATACAATCGCTTATTTACCATTTTCATTATTATTTTTTTTTTGTATTTCTATTGAATGTTTTTTTTAATATTTCAAGAAAAAATATTTGTTTTTTTGGTCGTTAAAGGAAATTAATTTTAAATTATTTACATGGATCATATCATTAAATATCCTGGGTCTTCTTTACATAAATTTACTTTGGTAATAACAAGAGCTAAGTAAAAAAATATTGGAATTTTCTAACCTAAATATAATAATTTTAAAATAAACAAATTTAAATTTTTCTTTAACATAATAAAATTTTTTTTATAAAAAAAAATGGGCATTTTCATTTTTAGGTTATATTTAAATTTCAATTTTGATTTGTGTCTAAATTTAAAATGATAACAATAGTGCTTATTTTATAAACTGGGGGAGATATCCATTATATATGATAAAAATCCATATAAATATAAAAAAAAATATATTTATATTCTAATTATTTGATATATATTATAAAAACAATTAACGAAATTAATTAAAATTCTTTTTTCAAATGATTTAATTTTCCATTTAAATTCTATCCATTATAAATTAACTATTGCTTTATTTGTTATTCTTGTTATTGTTGAAATAAAAATGAATATATGTATATATTATTTCCTATATTATAACCTTTTCCATTATAACACAATTATTTCCCAGAAGGATGAGGACCATAAATATATGTATAATTATTTTTTTATATATTTAACCAGTCTTTACCTGTTGGAATATTTTTTAAACTATAAGTAAAAACCATGAAAGTGTTAAAATATTATAACTTTTTTATATAAAAATTTTTTACATAAATTTTCTAAATTTTTTTTTTTTTTAAAAACAGTAATCAAAAACATTTGTCTAATACATTTTTTAAAATAAAAATTATTTAAAATACAACTTTTTCGAAGAAAAATATTACCTGCGATTTTTCATTTTGTTTCTATTTTTTATATTTTTAAAAAAATATATTATTCTTTAAAATTTGATAATTAAATAAAAAAAAACAAAAAAAATAAACAAACAAATAATATACACATATATCAAAAACAAAAAAAAAACATGTTTATTCATTTACAATTATATATTTTTTTTTATATAAATCATATCTAATAAATTTGGATATTAAAAATTTTTTTTTTTTTTTTTTTGGTATAAATTATATTTTAAAACCATATTTTATTTCTAATTAAATATGTATATGTTTGATGGTTATATATATCCCTCATCCAAATACATATCCAATTATATATCATAATCCTCATATATATATATATATATATATGTTTATATTTGATATATATATATATATATATATATATATATATATATATATATATTTGTTATGCTTATTTGTAATGATTTGTATATGATGATTATTAGAATAATGGACAGATTAAAAAAAATTGAATATACAATGCATTTTATGATTGATTTCTATTGAAAAATTCTTTTATGGAAATAAAGAGCATTCAGCTATTACATTGAAATTTAAATGGCTCATGTATTTCATTTAAAAATTTAAAATTTCATATTTTAAATTTAATAAATTTAAAATACATTAGAAGGTTCGAATATATAACAAGTTAAAAATTTACGTTGTATTATTTCTTTTGCCTGGTCTTTTATCAATGAATTTTGAGTAAATTACATCATTTATTTCCATTGCAGAAAAAAATTAAATGCATTGATTTTATTCATTAATAATTTTATATATATAAAACATTTATCAATAAATAAATGAATCAATTTCAAATTTTTTTTTATTTTAATCTAAATCTCCTCATATCCATCTTTGTAACCACAGACTCATTATTGAAGACCTTCCGAAATATTATTAAGAGAGAAAAAAAAGATTCATTTGTTTGTTTTATCTTTTCCTCATATCAACCAAAAATTATTTTAAATGTTTGTTGTAAATTAATTTTTTTTAAAAACTTTATAAAATATTCCTGAAAATTTATTTTTCTAAATGAATTTCTAATTAAATGTAAATGTTTCTTTATAAATATATTTTGTAATTAAAGTAAAAATATATATGACATATAAAATAATTTTTTATAATGGAAATTTTAAATACAGCATCTGGTTTTTATAAAAATTGAAATAGAATAATATATATATATATATATATATAATATATATCAGAACGTACCCATTCTCATTATATAGGCATTGCTACTGATATTGGACCATGTTGATTAAATGTTTCACTGGTGGGTGATGGACCTTGTTCGTCACCTTTCTGAGGTAAACCACTTGCAATCTATTTGATTTTTTAACCATATATATTGAAATATATATATAAAAAACAAATTAAATCATGTTGTATTTAAAAATCCAGGTCATTCTGATCCTTTCTGGTCTTCTTCATTCTGTTACATATATATATGTACCTAAAAAAACTGGTAGATTTTTAAGCTTTTAAAATTATCCAAAAATATACATTAAATTTTTATTAAATTTAACGACAACATTGGACATTTCTATAAAAGGTTTTCCACTAAATATAAGAGAAATTTATAAAATTTTTTTTTCCCATTGACGGAAAATAATTTTTTCCAAACAAGATGACAGATTTGAAGGGATGAATTTTTTTCTATTTTATTAAAGATTTATATAATGTCATTATGGTTTGATATTCGTATCCAGTTTCTGGTTTGGATATTTATATATAAATATATATATATATATATATATATTTTCGTTTAATGTATTTTTTCCGTTATAACCATCCTTCAATATCTGTCTATATTTGTATGTATATATATATTATATATATATATATATATATATATATATATATATCAGGTCATCCCATAATTCTGTCCGAATTTTGAATAAAGAAAACAAGTGACCAAATGTTACATTTAATTACAGATTCAATCAACAATGTATTTTCCCTGATTATCTATGACTTCCTTCCATCTATTAACAAGCTTACTAATTCCATTACTGTAAAATTCTTTTGGCTTTGATTCGAAGAACTCACAAATGTCAGTTTTAACCTCTTCCTGTGTTACAAAAAGCTGTTTCTTCCAAATGATTCTGTAAGCTACAAAAACAAATGGTAGTCTGAAGGAGCAAGATCGGGAGAATAAGGTGGATGAGGAATTTTCTCCCAACCAAGTTCTTCGATCTTTTGTGACGTGATTCTTGCTGTGTGGGGTCGCGCATTGTCCTGATGAAACATCACCTCTTTTCGATTCACTAGAGCAGGTCTTTTTTTTCCTCAAAGCTTGGTTCAAACGCTCTAATTGCTGACAGTATATTTGAGCATTAATTGTTGCATTAGGTGGTAAGAATTCAAAGTGGATTATTCCTTGGCGATCCCACCAGATTGAAAGAAGAACCTTTTGCCCATGAAGTTCCCTTCTCGGCTGTGGCTGGGGTCCTTCCCTTTACCAAGCCACTGTCTACGACGCTTAACATTTCGATAAAAGATCCATTTTTCGTCGCCAGTCACAAGTCTATCCAAAAAAGGTGAAACAAGTTGGCGAGAATGGAGAGAAGAGCAGATGTCAACTCAGGATTTGAGGTTGTTTTCAGACAATTCATGAGGCACCCATTTTCCAAGTTTAGGAACTTTTCCAAGTTGTTGAAGATGACGATGAACAGTTGTATGGTTTGAACTGAGAACCACTGCCAATTCCTCAACTGATAAAGCAGGATTCTCTTCAAGGGCTGCTTCAAGAAGCTTTTCATCAAACTCAACTGGACGTCCGGTTCGATCTTCATCTTCAAGGGTGAAATCTCCACCTCTGAATTTTGCAAACCATCTTCTGCAAGTTCTTTCATTCACACATTCCTCTCCATAAACTGAGTGAATGTTTCTAGCCGCTTCGGCTGCTGAGTTTCCTTTCTTGAACTCATAAAGTATTATGTGCCTCAAATGATTCTTGGGTACTTCCATGTTAGCAGGGTTTTAATCAAACAAAATTTAATTTTATTGTTCTCTGAAATAAAATTCGATCAGTTTAAATGCATCTAAACATAAAAATAATGTTCAGTTTAGACATTATAAAATACTCTTTAAATTTCGTTCATTTTAACAAAAAAGTTAAAATTCGGACAGAACTTATGGGATGACCTGATATATATATATATATATATATATATATATATATATATATATATATATATAATTCATTAATATATTTATATATATATATTACATACATATAAATACATAAATATAATATATACATATATAATCAGACACGTATATACATATATATAATATATAATCATACATACATGTATATATATATATATATATATATATATATATATATATATATAATTATCATAATGCAACAACATTTTAAACATCAAAATAAAGTTGTTATATATGTATTCAAATTTTTATATATTTTTATAATATATGCCCTGATGAGTTGGTAAAACAAATAAATATATAAAATCGTAATAAAAATAATATATATATATATATAGAATATTTATAATATATATTAAATAATCTTTGTTTAACCAATTTCGAGCATATGTTATTTTAATTTAATAACCTTAAAGTAAATTTAGTAAATTTTTTTTGCTTTTTCATCACTATTATTTAATCAAAAACCAATAAAAACATAATTCTTTGAATAAAATCTTGTTATTTGATTAACCCCATAAAATGATAGGTATATATATATATTTTTGATTTATTTGCATACATATCTATATATATATATATATATAAATAAGTGTGTGTGTGTATATATATATATATATATATATATATATATTTTAAATTTCAAAAATTGACAAAAGTCCGACAATTTTTTAAAACATTTTTTTTTTTTATACATTTTTTTTTGTTTTGAATATTTATTTTTAAATGCTAAAATATAATAAAAAGTATTAAAATTATATGTTTTATATGGATGTTTATAAATATATTATCCGGTTATATATATGAAGGTTTGTCATTTGTTTAAATTTAATTACGCCATTTTAATTGTCCCATGAATGTTTTTCCATTTTTTTCATGTTAGATTGAAGTTTTAAATAAAATTCAAATTTTTACCTTTTTAACCCAAAACGCTATTTTTCTGTTGGAAAATATATATATATATATATATATATATATATATATATATATATATATATATATTATATATATATAATGCCCGAATTGGATAAAAAGAAATCCTAATGTTTACTAATTTTAAAAACCCTTTTAAAATTCAGTTAAAAAAAAAGAAATATTAAAAATTTTTGTAATTAGTACAAATATCTTTTAAACTGGGAATGATTTAAAAAAAAAAAAATTTTTCAAATCCTTCAAAATTGTATAATATTTTCATATTCTGGCTTCCATCTTTATATTCCATTCAAAAACCATTAAGATTTTATGAATGGTAATTTAAAATTTAAAAATTTAAAAAAAAATTCTATAAATTAATGAAAAAGGTCAATAACAAAGTTTAATCATCATTTCAACATTTTTAAAACTAAAAAATATAAAAATTTTTTGTTCAAATCAAATTGTTTTCCAATTTTTAAAAACCTTTGACCTACCATTCCAGTTTTAGATATAAAATTTATTTTTTTTTATTTTATAAAATTTAAAATTTTTTATTAAAAAAAAATAACAATTGGATAATTTTAACTGTTCCACCTTAATTTTCAACATTGTGACCGATTTTTAAATGTGAAAAATTTTTAAATAAAAAATTTTTTTTTTTTTTTATTTAAATTAGAAACAACAAACTTTTTTTTTATTTTTAATTTCAACCATGGAAAGATTAACAAATCAAACAACGTTAAAAAAAGTATTTAATTCTATATATGAAAATGGACGTTCAATTAGATATGCATAATTTTTTTTCCATTTCTATTTTTTTTTCAACATAATCGACCAACCGAAGGGTGAAAATTTGGAAAAAATTTCGTAAATTTTTTAAACTTAAAAATTCTGATAAAAATTTAAATTTTTAAATGCTAATGCTCGTTTATTTGTTTCATAATGAAAACATTGCTGCATATTGAGAATGTGAAAATAATCCAGATGTTCTATTCATCATTTTTTTTTTTTTTTTGAACCAATTATTTTTTTTTTAATATATTTTTCTTGATTTAAGATTTGTCTCTAACAAAATTTAAATTCAATTTATATAAAAAAAAAAACCCGCTGAAAATTTGGTTGTATTTTTTCAAATAAAATTCGTTTAATTAAAAATGATTGAATTCTTAAATTTTAAGCCGATGAACATTTTTATTTTAATCCATGATCTAAATTTGCCCAATTCATTTTGGTGGATTTTTAATAGCAGAATTGTCGCATTTGAGTTGATGAAAAAATATCTGATAGTTTTTTTTTTTGAAAAATTTTTTGATCTCCAAAAAAGGTCACTACATGGTGTTTTATTTTTTTAATAAAAATTTAAATTGGGCCGTAAAATTTATAAATTTGAATTAAAATTTTGTAATTTCTTTTGAAATTAATAAATAAATTCAAATTATAAATTTCCATGGTTGAAAAATTTTATTAAAAACTTAAATTGAGTTAAATATATGAAAATTAAAATTATTTTTATTATAAAATAAAATATAATTCATATTTAAAATCAGTTTTAAGTTTTGGGACACGATTACATGCAAATTTATTAATTAATTTTTCAAGTTTTGTCTACATTTTTTAAAATAGGATCAAAAAATTCATAGACAAGAAATAAATTCCTTATTAAACTGGCAGAAAAAGAGAGAAAAATCAAATTTTATTCACACACACAATTTTAAACACACATATATATATATATATATATATATATATATATATATATATATATATATATATATATATATATAACAATATATATATATTTAACATATATTTTAATAAAAAAAAAAATTTTTGTGAAATTACACTTTTTCAAAAATTAAATATTTATTTATCTAATTTTTAAATATCTCATTTTATATAATAAAAAAATTTTTTTTGTGTCAAAAATTTTTTCAATTAAATATAACAAAAAATATCTAAAGAACATTTTATATATCATTTCTTCAAATTTAAATTTAATTTTTTGAATATATATTGATTTTTATGCAAAAAAAAATTTTTTCAAAATATGAAAACAAATACATGAACTTGGCTTAAAAAAAGATCATTAATCAATTTTGGTTTGATTTATCAAAACAGATTTGTTTTGAACAAATCAATAGGAAATTTGAAATCAAATACAGGCTATAATTTTAAAAATTTGTGACAATGTGATAGTCCAACGGACAAGGGTTTGTATTTCATGTCTAAGCTGTTCCAGAGAGTTTTATTTTAGACCATAAAAACTTAGCGCCTATTTTCTGCAATCATTTTAAATGGAAAGGTTTCATTTAAAAATTTTTATTCAATAATATGCTAAAACCGTACTGCCTGGAGCATCATGAGGAGTGGGATCAGGAAATTTAGCAGATGTTCGTATAATACTTAAAAAA
>CAHIKZ030002494.1:0-92500 GCA_903632075.3 Acanthosepion pharaonis | reverse complement strand
TTACATAATATTCTATTATATAATAAAATTTGATTATTAACAATATCTTGGAGCTTTCAGTTAAATTAATTAATTGAAAGGAATTTTGTTGCTTATTCATAATAAAAATCAATGTGGATAAAAGACTTATATTCCATAAATTTCTATCATAAATTTCTATAACTTCTTTGCTATTAGCCAAATCATTTGTGTTTTTCAATATAGTGTAGGAAAAATTAAAGTACAATTTGTTGAAGTTTACTTGAAATTATAGATAATTACTTACAAAAATATTGAATAAAACAAAAGAGAAGCAGAGAATGTTAACTATATTAATAATCTTTTGGTTAGAAAAAACAATTCTTACCTTTTTAGCTTGTCATTAAGTTGCATTATCACTTTTTGCCACATCAGTGAAACTCTTGCTTAGACACGTAATCCATTTGCTTTCAACTAAGAAAGGTTTCTGAATGTTAACCACAAACAACCTTTCGTTATTATTTATCATATTGTAACTGCTGCAATTGGTATTGGCTGATATATTTGCTTTGACACGGGAGGTCAGTTTGACAGGTATTGCTATTCAATCAAAAATTGTTTGACATTCGCTGAATATTTATTTGAGGAAGCAAACTTTGGTCTGCTTCTCAGTTCTTGTAATAAAAACAAATTGTTTATCAAAACTTG
Organism: Acanthosepion pharaonis; assembly: GCA_903632075.3. NCBI lineage: Eukaryota > Metazoa > Mollusca > Cephalopoda > Sepiida > Sepiidae > Acanthosepion > Acanthosepion pharaonis. The sequence goes on along the minus strand of CAHIKZ030002494.1, from coordinate 91,834 downwards.
GTGAGATTGAAATACTAACTTTTGGTTAGTGGCGCATGTTATAACTATCTGACTTTTATGAAGGTCAATCTAAATAAGGAAAAATTTAATTTTTTATTTACCGATTAGGCTAAATCTTGACTAATCAGTTCTGACTGTTGTAATGGCATAAAAATCCATGTATGCAAAATTTGCATCCATGTATTATGGTTTATGGTATTTACAAAATTTATAATAAATTTAAATCTGACTAAAATTTTGAAAATATCTGTTAAAAATAGGATTAATTTGGTCATTGCAATGGTTTTTTGTTTTTTTTCTGGTGTATAGATGGCATCTTTAAATTAGTCCCTGGACAAAAGTGATCTAATTATACTTTCCTTACTCCTTTGTTGCCAAAATAGTGACAAAATTATCTATATCTATAATGAGTTTATTATCATTTTATTAATTATTATCTATTCATTAAGCAGGCTTAATATAATAATTAATAAAATGATAATAAACTCAAAGTTTAAATATCTCAGTAGTGTTTTAACAGAGGATGGAAAATATGACACTGAAATCTGAAGACACATTGGAATAGCAAAAAATGCCTTCCAAAAGCTAAGCAAAGTATTAAGATACAGGAAATTTTCATTAGAAATAAAGAAAAGAATACTGAATTATTATGTAATATCAGTCCTCATATATAGCAGTGAATGCTGAACAATCTTTTCACAGATGAAGAAGAGACTTGAGGCAACAGAAATATGGCTTTACAGAAGGATGATGAGAATACCATAAAGCAATGTTGAAGTTTTAATGAAAATGGAAACAAAAAGGGCACATACTTTGTATCAGAAAGAGACAATTGTAATTTTTAGGGCACATAATGTGGGAAAAGGGTTTGGAGAATTTGACACTCACAGGACATACTGAAGGCCAGAGGGATAGTGGAAAGCAGTACATAAGCTACCTACCTAATGATTTTGTGTAAATAGCAGAACAGGTATTAGGAGAGATAGCAAAAAGACTAAGAGCTACAAAAAACAGGAAGTGGAGAACAAGTTGTAGAGAATTATGATCACTCACATCCTGAAGGGACACAACACATCAAAAGTTAAAGCACCTACTCCTTTCAACTCATTTTTTTTGATAAAGCAAAAAGTATGTGAATTTAAATCTCTTTTGTTTCTAATTTGTTCTTTCTACTCATAGATGTAAATTGACAATTTAAACAAATTTGCAATAAAAAGCAACTAGAACATTAATATGAAATCTAGACAATAATCAATAATAATGGTTAACAGTGTTTCTGAAAAATGAAAATGAAAAAAATTGGTACACAACAATGGTTGACAATGCTACATCTAATAACAGTTCAAGATAATATTGCTACTAATAAGCATGTGTGGGTAGTGTAATGGTTATTGGTTCAGAAAGTGGAATTGTTAAGTTCAAATTGCTGACTAGTTTGTTATGTTCACTTTCACACAAATGTGCTTGGAAAAGGCATGAATTCATTTCTTTTTACCATCACTAATTAACAGAATAAACTGTGGTTTTTAGCCTTAGGTGACAGTCAGCTGAACAGAAATACAACTTCAAATTTAAAACTAGATAAAAAAAGATAACAGGAAAATGCTTTACTATCTTTCCCAATAAGTCACAATAAATCACAGAAAATAATGAAAAGAAATTTGTGAAGAGCTATGATCATCTATATCCTGAAGAATTACTACTAATAGCTGTAGACTGATAGCATGATTAGTTCTGATGAAAACCAACTAAAAGTTACATAAAATACTATTAAAAAATTAATAATGGTTGACAATGCTTCATCTAATAAAAATCTTGATGATATTAATACTAATAGTAATAGATTTAGTGCAGTGGAGTAGGTGCTTGGGTAGATGTACTTTAAATCAAATCACAAATAGAGCAAATTGCAAAACTGTTATGGAAAAATCTAGTCAATTTTTACAGTATTAGTGGAAGAGTCCATTCAGAAAGAAGTGAGGTAGTCATTTATTTTAGAACATCCTATAATACTATTAGTTTTAAAATGATATTTAATAAATACACTCTCAGCAATTTCTTTCGCTGCAAGAAAAATTTTTCTTCTTTTGATCATAAACACGTATTCTTTCCATAACTCAAACTGAAGCATGAGCTTCATTTTCATTTTATTTCAGTCTGATGTGTTTTATAGTATCTATGTCTCCTATTATATGAAAAATATTTTTTTAAAAATACACACTGATTTTCCTGATAGACTTTCTATTAATAGAAACTCATTTTGTCATTTTTCATTGACATTTTACTGTTACTCTTACACCTTTCCTTTTAAATTGTTTTTAAAATGTACAAAAGTGAAAATATTCGCAAAAATTAATAAAGTACAACTCTGTAACATATGAGTATCAAATGTAAACTGATTAGCAAAAATTAGTGCAATGTAATTTTTTTCTTTTTCTGTTTGCCAAGTGCCTCCAGAATGTGAGTGATTATGGCTCAATATTCTTACTAATGCTCCCAATACATGTTCTGCCATCTATTTGTGCATGCTTAAACACTGTTTCTCTTTGATTCAAATGCCCTGTGAGTACCAAATTCAAGCTCCCTTTCTTTATTGTAAGTCCTAGAATTTTCTACTATCTTTTAGAATTATAAGTATACGTGTTCTTTTCATTTTCATTTTACTTAAACTTCTTCATTGTGCCATAGTATCTCAATAATCTTTGTTAGAACCACATCTCTGTTGCCTCAAGTCTACTCATGAGGAAATTAATTAGCATTTAATGCCATATATGAGGATTGATATTACACATCAGTTCAGCACTCTTTTCTTTGTTTCCAACAAATCTTAACTTAATACTTTATTCAATCTTGGCAGGTCTTTTTTACTATTCCAATGCACTTTTATATTTCTGTATCATATTTTTTGCTGTATCTAAATATTGAACGTGCTACTTTTGGATTCATGTGTCATGAGTTGGCCCCATCCCTGTTGTTCTGTATATACATTATTTTACCATTTTGTTTTTTTAACTTTTGTTTCACTGGTTTGGAAATTCAGCTATTCTAACAACTGCCCAAGGTTACTGGATGAGTGCGTTTTAATTGTGAAGGTTACCTGTTTTATATGTTCATGTTTTATAAGGTTAATGTAAAAATTCTCAATACCATAAGTTGCAAAATATTGGGAAAATACTGGAAGTTTGCACAGTTTTTATTGTTTGTGTCAACAGTTGTATGTCATTTTAAAGTCTCAAGAGAAATTCAAAATATTGATTATAGATTACGCATGATCAATGTTACCTGATATTGACCTCTTCCACTTTGAGACTGATCATGAACATAGTTCATCCTCTTCAAATTTGACAATCCTGATGCTCTTGAAGTAAGAGGTATTATGAAGTAACTGTCCTTATTTTTGCTTCATATAATTCAGCATTGAAAGTGCAATTTGCAGTTAGCACCTGAAACTTGCCAGGAGCACAACCAAAAATATAACACAACCACTAACATCTTAACCTGTGAGTGCATTTTTTAATAGAAGCCACCCAGGCTTTGTCCCATTTTTCTGGCCCATTAAGGGTAGAATGGCATACTTTGGTGAAAAGATTAGTGGAAATATCTGTCCTCATGTATTATGTCAGCAATTATATTAAATTTTTCTTATAGATGTCTTTTAAATGAGGCCTAGTGTTTTGTTTTGCCACTTCATTTAAGACCCAACACTTTCTGACACTTGCTTGCACCACAATGACTAAAAATTTCATAGCTTAACAAAGATGATTTTTTTAAATTTCTCTCTTGACATAAGACAGCAATTTGAACTTTTATCTATCAAACTGCTGTGTCGGAAACCTACCACCCCTCTTGAAGATGAACTTGTCTGTGAACAAAGACTTTAAATAGTGGCATGTCAGTTGACATGGCGAAGACAGATAGACAGAGAAGTTCTTAGCTGAGCTAGTTATTGACTACTCGGGTGATTTCTGTACCTTTTTACCAACCTATTAAAACCCTTTTTATTGTTACGTGTTATTTGCCGTTTGTCTCTACTAACCCCAAATCAACATCATAACACAAACCTACCTCATAGTTGTGTGGGATCTTCAACAAACTTCTTTGCAATTTGATTATACTTGCCAATCATTTTTGCAATTTCCTATGTTGTTTTTAATTTTTGAAAACTCTTAAGTTAAACATTTGTATTAATATTTTCTCTTTATCAGTCCAATCAATCTTAGAACCCATTTTAAAGCCTCAAATGTGCAATGTAGCTATGAATTTGGTATTTCAAAATTCAGGATATTTCATATAAATGACTTCCATTTGTTACATCTATACAGAACAAACCATATGTGAGCAATAAGGGCAAGTGATTTTCACCCATGCATGTTGAAAACCCAGAAAAAGATAAATATAATCAATATTTACCTCCTAAACTTGGACTTGTTCTAAAGTATCTTAAATAACCAAATTACTTTTGAGCTACAGTGTAGAAACCTTTTTTGTGTCAAAAATAGTTCCTTTCACCCACAATATCTCAGTGGAGGCCATAGGGAGCCTTCACTATAAGGACTTATTGCTGTCCTTGGAAGCCTTGCCTAAAGATATTATGGCTATGTGAATAGAAGCAGCCTCTGTTAGAATATGAATTCAATTTTCTGATTTCATCTTCTGTGCTAATAATAATTTCATTACCCTAAAACTTCTGAAAATCTACATTGATAGAATCTGTATCCATACATATATCATACTATTTAATGAAAAAAGTTGTACATTTAACCATGACAAACAAGTATATGGACTTGCCCTATTTACTTTTAGAATGGACTAAATGTGTTTGGATGCATTTATAGATTTTCTGCAACAACTAGAGTTAATTGAGAAATTCAATACATCCAAGAGCAATGACAAAATATACAGAATACCAAATTAATTTGTGCAATGCAAATACTGCGATGAAAAGCATGAACAGGACAAGAAAAAATGTCCAGGTTTAGGACAAATATGCTGGAATTGTGAAAAGAAAAATCATTTCTAGTCTTTGTGCAAGGAGAAAAGAAAGGGTGAAAAATTGAAACTTTTCTCAGGAAAATACAGTTGTATTTTTGATACAATGACCTAAAAAAAGTGCCAGAGAAAAAATAAATTGAATGGTTTAATTTTTCCTATGCTAGTAGATATAGGGAATAATGTCACCCTAATAAATTTTTGGGAGCAAATGGGCAAACCCCAAATTAAAGAATAGTTGTCTTAATCTAAGACAGTTCAATGGCTCATACTTCAAAACATTAGGTTGTTTTGAAAGATTTTTTGAGATCAACATACACTTTGAAATTATTCCCATCACAGTAGTGCAATATGAAAAAAGGCATGGACTCATGGGAATGTCTGGAATGTGGATACAACCAAATTAATTAACAGTGTGAAATTAGAAAGTACTGACATGGAGATGTTAAAAGGATACAAAGTGAACATTCAATTAAAAGAAAATAGTTACCCCTTCTTTGAGTCTTGCAGACTGCCCATTCACATGCTACCTTTAGTAGTTGCTTGACTGAAAACAATGGTAGAGTCAGGAATTTTAGAACATGTCCCTACTGGTGGTAGTAATTGGACCTCACCTATTGTTTTATGAAAACCGGATGGAGATTTAAGTATATGTGGGGATTACAAAATGGGAGTAAACCACATGATATGCTCTGATTCATTCAAATTTAAAAATTTAAAGATGTAATTAGGATTAACTCTCCAGTAGAGTTACTCAGATGTAAATCTATTGGAGAATTAATAATGACCTCTTTAAATTTTTCTAAGTTTGTATCTGATAATAGACAGATTTAAGGTCAATTTTAGCAAAGTGAATAGCAGTTTCAATAGGGAATGTGTGTTAAATTGTGATACAATAACATATCTGGTATATCAGATTTCCAATGATGGAATTTCCTAAAACAAAAATTTGATAAAAAAAAATAGAAGTATCTACACCTACAAATAAAAATGAATTAGAAGCTTTTTAAGGGTTAGCCTGCAGTTAGTGCAAAATGATAATAACTCTTTTCACTACCTTCAAATTTGGAGGACTAAAGAAGAAGGAAAGGAATTTGTGAGTCTATGTGAAATTTTCTTTGGAACAATGAAAACCTTGCTTTCATAGAAATTGACCAGTGAGCTGAGAAGAAGAAAGAAAGGAATTTGTGAGCCTATTTGAAATTCTTTTTGGACCAATTAAAACCTTGCCTTCACAGAAATTAGTCAGAAGAAAAGAAAGTAGAGAGCCTATACTAAATTCTTTTTGATATAAAATGAGGAGAAAAATTAAATTAATCAGAGAAGAGTGTATGAAGTCGTATGAAAGGTTTCATTTCAGTTCTTCATGACCAGTGTTTAAGTACTTGCCAGTGTAAAATTACTAGCTAATTATATTATTGGGCTCTAACCAGAACATGGGATTTCAAAGAATTTTCTCTCAACAGTCAAGAAAGTTAAGTATTTCAAACTATCTATTTTCACCTACTTTTGAACATATGCAAACCATATAATCCTTCATTAAGCAACAAACTGTCTTATCTTTATCTTAAAAATTTTTTGAATATTATTATGTGTCAGATCATTTAATCTGTTGTATGAACATTTCCTCTTCATGGAAAACTGTGGACTTTAAAAATTTCTGATTTATTTTCCTGAAATGATTTACTGTTACTACTTCAAGTGTGTAAATTCGTGGATAAATTCCTTATCTTGTTTTGTTAAAATTACCCATGTATTTTCTCATCCTTATCATTCTTCATTAATCTTTTTGGCATGGATAAATCAACTGTTCATTTTAACCTCTAAGCCCCACACCACTATAATCTTGTGACCCTTGATGTGTGAGGAAACACATACCTATTTTTAATGCATTCATCACAAGTGAACATGTCTAACAAATTGATATAAACAGTATCCATTAAACCACCTGTGTTCATGGAATCAAATGTGATTGCATGATTCTCAATTATAGAGGTACAGTCCAACAAGGACATTCATGCTAACATGACTGCTACATCCTCTAATGTAGCAATCATGTCAGCATGAATGTCCTTGGGGTCTAAACCATTTTTCTGTAGATACTTGATAAATTTTGCCCATTTTCAAGACAAGCCTCTACTAGTTACTTCTGAAGTCTTCTTTGAACAGTCAGGTGTCAGTTTACCTGGAAGTAAACAATGCAGTTATTAATAAGAGTTGAAATTAATGCATGCAAGATTTCACAGCTCGAGCATCACTTCTTCATATTCAGCTTATTAATTTTTTAGCTGACCCTGATATTAAAATGGATTCTGGATTGCTAAAAGGGAGTCTTATTGAAATAAACAAGTCAAATCATATATGACAGTCTTGAGGAGGTAAAAATAATTTTGTAGAATTATAACAACTGTTTCTTGTACAAACACCTCTCCTTTTTTCTTATACACTTTTTATGTATTTTAAATTATTGTTTTTTACAAGTCTGTATTGTGCTTTTGCATTTGAAAAATTAAATCAATGTAAATCTTTGGCTGATGAAGAGAATAGATTCCTGAAACATCTACCAACATTGAATAAAAAGTATATATTTTATAGTTTTTGACTATAATTTTATCATGTTGATCCTATGTTTCAGTAACTTTTTATTTAAAATTACTTTTATCTGATTCTTCATTAAAAGAGACAAAAAACGGTTTAAAATATAACCATCAATCATGTGTAAAATTAGAACAGGATCTCCTAAAATAGACACTTATAAAATGTTGAAGAGAATTCAAAAGTGAAAATGTATTTTTAAATGTTTAATGTATATTTCTTAAAATATAATGTCAATCATTGGTTTGTTAAGCATCAAATGGCTAAAGTTGATAAATCATGAAATGCAAATTAAGAAACAGGAAATTTTCATTAAAAACAAGGAAAAGAGTGCTGAATTGCTATGTCATATTAATCTTTCTATATGGCAGTGAATGTTGGACAATTTCTTATAAATAAATAGAAGTGTTGAGGCAACAATGCTGTGGTTCTACCAGAGGATATTAAGAATACCATGGATGGAACATGAGCAAAGAGGAAAATTTAAGGAGAATAGTAATGAAATGGATGCTTAGAATCAGAAAGAGACAGTTGAAATTTCTAAGGCACATAATGAGGAAAGAGAACATGGAGAATTTAACACTTGCAGGACATATTAAAAACAAGATGGGCAGAGGAAAGCAGCAAGTAATCTACTTAATATGCTTGTGTAAATGAATGGCAGAACATAGACTGAAAGAGATTATTATCTCTTCCAGTCTATGTTCTGCAAAGAGACAAAATAGTTTCAACTAATGAAGGACAGGAAGTTGTGGAGTGTCATGATTGCCTTCATGCTGAAATAACATGGCACATGAAAGAAGATTAAGCTCACTAATTTAAACATCTTTCAGTCTGCTAGTGACATGCTATTATTATCACTCAGAAACTTGGATATTTAATATAAATAAATAAGTAAACAAATTTTCTGGAATTAAATATGAGATGGTTTGGTAAGTATAATTTTGTAATGTGTGACATTTTTAATAGTGGAGAAACATATTTGAATATATGTCCAGTAGTATATAAAATCTTGTTGGATGGCAGTGAGTGATAGTGTTCATTACTCATGACTACTACATCTGACTTATATATAAAGCAGTGATTGGTGATGAAATTTTTGTTACTAGAAGTTTGTGTACCAGTGGAAATTTGTAAATCCATGAAACCAATATATCTTTGTAAGCACTCAAATAACATATCTTTAAAAGACCTAAAAAGAAAACTGTTTTTAATTTGGATAATGCAGTCAATTAACAACATAAATGATGATACACCTGACATTCACTGTCATGGAACACTGTGATTTAGTACTATCAGATCTGGTTTATCGTGAAACTGAAAAAAAGCATTGAAAGGTCAAAGTTGAATTTTCTTGTTTAAAATCAGAATAAAATTACAAACTATCTTCATGAAAGGAATGGAAAAATGGATTGAACACTTGCAAATTTGTAACACTATTGTTATGATATGTTATGCCATTAATGACAGAAGATTAAAGACAGAAGCTTAGGTCCAGATAGACATATGTTTATTTACAGGAGATGGCCATTACAAAAAAAAACAGGGGTACTCAAAATGGATATACAAAAAGGAGCAGTCAACTATCCAGCAATATTAGAGAGGTAGAGAGGCATTTAGTTGTGTTCATGTATGAGACAGTGTGCTAATACAACATCTCCTTACATCAAATGAAGTATGGAGGAGGTAATTTACAGCATCACAGGTCTTGTCTCTCTGTGATGGTTTTATGGGCAGTCTCAAGTAATATGGATTGGATTGTGGCCCATCAGTTCTTCCTGAATATGACTCATCAGGGGTTTGTGCAGCAGGCACTAGTGTAGAGTGGGAAGTTTGTAAACTTAGAGCTGGTCAGATTTGAATGCATCGCATCAATAGTGAGTGATGCATTGGCATGGACTACCATTTGGTTGTTATCTCTGCTTCCATAAAAGGGTTTCATTAAATCAGTTAGAAAAACTTCAGAAATTGCCTATTCATTCAATGGATGCTGCCATCAGCAGATTCAACTAAGTATGACTTTGGTTCTCCAGTGGTCTGTGTAACTATTTGGTTTTATGGATATGGACTTGTTGGCCTGCATGTAACAGTTAATACCAGTGACTATTTTGTTGTTCATGCCAGTCCTTTGATTTGCCTCTGTTCTATTGCATTGTGTCTCTAGTTTGCTCATCCCCAAGATGTTGCTTAGAGACAAGTGGTGTCTGTTCATTCTTACCCATAAAACAGCAATTGTAGCTTGCAGATAAGTTTTTTTCTATTCCATGTAGTGCTATATGTCATTGCAGCAGAATGTTGGGTGAAAGTGATGTATTGCTGCCTTTGTGTAGAATACCATCTTGGACCCTAATTTCATCTCTGAGATTTCAGTATAGAAGTAGACAACTTGGGCAACTGGAGTGATCAGATATCCACCCAGTCATCACTGTGTATGTCAGCTTTCTCAGGGTAGGATCCTTTACAGTCTTCATATTTATGTCTTGCATGTGTGAGGCATTTAGGTGTGTATTCAACATCTGAATATTGAGATCAATGATTTTTTAGTTTTTCTGGTTTTAGTGATACTCTGGACAAGTGGTAAGCTATTGGAACTGCTCTTCAGCTTGTTCTTGGCATTGGGATAGGTTTTTCTTTTGTACTACAACTGGTTTCAAACTGCTATTTCCATGGTTCTTTATTAAGTGGAACATCCATCTTGATTGTCATGTTAAGAGTCACTAGGCCTGCTTTTCTAGAGATTAGTAGAATCAGTCACTCAGTTTTGACATGGAATGTTGTACTAGTGACCACAACACTTCCAGGAGGTATGCTCCTGCTTATCTATTTAAGCCTCCAAATGTAAACAGTTGCACTGACATTTCTTTGAGTGGTACTGTTTTTAATTGTTTAAACATGCTATGGGGTAACAGGTTGCTCATAGCTCCATTGTCAATCTTAGCATTGATTTCTGTTTGGGTTGTTTTGTTAACTACTTTTAGTTTTACATAGGCTTCTATTCCATATAAAGGTACACTGCGTCTCTTTTGGTCTTGTTAAAATAGACATCTCTCCTAAAATAGACTCATCTTCAGTGACCTTTTGGGTAGTTGTGTGGATGTTTCTGTTGCTATACTGATTGCCAGAGTGAAAGCTTTGTTATTCTTTTCTGTTGTTCTTTGCCTTTGTTTATTTTCTGCTGTGACATATACATTAGCAAAATGAGCACTAGTGAAAAGCATAGAAAATTACATTGTGCATTAAAGACAATGTTGAATTTCTAAGTGTCCAGATATGAACTCTTACAGTAACTCAAGAAGTGAATGAATCTACCCCCCCACCTTTCTCAAGAGGCTGCAGTAAATAATAAAAGTTTATGAATATGACCCCATAGTAAGAGAGACACACTTAGTGGAGCCATTTATTTTTTGGGTAGACCTTAAATCAACATGAAATTCCTTACTGAAGAAAAGTAGGGATCTGACTATTGCAATGACCATACAGACTGCAGAAACAGAAGAAGCAACTAGGAAGTAAATAAAGACAATTTGTATTCCAATTCTGACACCTTGTTATGACATGTCATGTTGTAGATGGCACCAGATTAAAGACAAAAGCTACAGGTAGACATGCATTTATTTACTTGAGACAGCCATTACAACAAAACTAGTGTGATTGGATGTAGGTTTCCAAAAAGGGCATTTAACTATCAGGAATTATTAGAGAGGTATCGGGAATGTTTAGTTGAGTTCTTGTATGAGACAGTGTGCTAATACAAACAACTGTGTCAAAAATGAACTTGTAATTTTGAAGAGAAATAAATTTGCTTCCTTTTGATGCCAGTTTCATTATTTTACTTGTTTAATAGGATTGGAGACCTTACTTATCAATGAACCCTTTTAATTTTGAAGAGAAATAAATTTACTTCATTTTCAAATGACATTCATTATTTTATATGGTCTAAAATTTGTTTTACAGGATTGTAAACTTTACTTATGAACCAACCTTTATAATTTTCAAGAGATATAAATTAAATTAATTTTGATACCAATTTCAAAATTTAGACAATATATGATATTTTTGTCCAGATAGGACAACTATCTGGACAAAAATGTCATATATTGTCTAAATTTTGCTTTAGTCCTATGACATTACAATAAAACCTCATAATTTTGAAAAGAAATGTATTTACTTTATTTTGATATCAATTTCATTATTATATCTGGTCTAAAACTTATTTTATAGGGTTGGACACCTTACTTATCAATCAATCCTTGTACATACAACTCTATGTATGCCATAAAACTGCATTCATTACATCAAAGCTGACTTTAAGCAAATTGCTCTTGATTGGGTGCCAGGCCTAAGTAGAGGCCCACAGTATACATACAACAATGCTATACATGAATTAATGAATAATATTTGTTAAGCTTTTGACACTTTATTATGAAAAAACAGAAATGCTGTTAAGTCAACAAGTTTACAAAAGTAAACATATACAAACTGTTCATTTACTCAAGGTGAATTCTTTCTTGGAAGCAAAAACTAAATAAGAAGGTTAAAAATAATCTGAAAATTCATACTTGAAACATAGAAGAGAATATTCAAATTTCTGAATGAAGCATTCTTAATTATTATTCTTTTCTGAGTAGTATTTCTTTCAAGTTAATTTTATACCTAATAAGCTAATAGTAGTAATATTGTATAGACCATTTGTTATTAAGTTGTAAGTAGTTTTTATTTCATCATATTTCTATTGATTTTACATTTCATAGTAATAGTTTGTAGTTGTTCGAACATTTTTAGATGAAGCTATCAAATTCAACATAAGTAAAATCTTATAAAGAGCATAGGTTGGAAAACTAACATCTCCACATTGTAATAAAACAATCCCTTGACTCAAAACTTGAATAATGAAATGACAGTGAAGTGATATAGATATCTACTGAGATGTTTTTTGTTTTCAACAAAATGACACAAAATGAAAATAAATACATGGTCAGTTGAATTTTTTATAAAATATGTATTCTATAAAAAAAAGAAAAGTCTTTTTTATGTATGCCTTTTGTTAACAACAGAATCTGATTTCAAATGATTACGTTTTTAGGACAAAAAGGTCCAATTTACTGTCCAGAATAAGAGGGGTGCTTCTCTATTAGGGCTTGTGACCAGGGCTGGTGCAAAGGTCTTGTACTCCCACAATCTATGATACACCCCTCCTCCAAACCTATGATACATACCCCCTCACCTGAATCTATGATATGGTAGGGGTCCAGTCTAATATATATTGATTTTCAAAAGGTAGTATTCATATAAAATACAAATTTTATTGCAACCTAATTATGTACAATAATGGATCATATGCAATATAGGTGAACAATTCAACTAGAAAAATGGAAAATAAATACAATGTATCTAAATATAAATTAAAGACATGCCATGAAAGATCATTCCATCTTAATTAAATCAACAGTATTTTTCAGCAATTTTTAACATCATCTTTCAAGATTTTTCCTGTTAAAAATTTAAATAATTTTAACACACTCAACATTATGGATAAGAAATAGGGAATTTTATATAGCCATTTTTTTGAGACATAACATTTAGCAAAACAAATTCACAGATTTGGAAGAGGAAAAAAGAACCCAAAATGTTAAAATCTGTGAAATTTTTTAATCTTTTAATAGTCAATTGTACTTAGTTTAATTTGTAATGTATATAAATGTAGGTAGAAAAAAACAAGTGTTAATAAGATAGTGAGGGTCACAAATTACTGCCCAGGGCCCCAATCAGACTTGATCCCATCACCAACAAGGTAGAGGTCAAATCCCTCACACAGGTCCTATCTGTGACCCAACACAAGGGTGAAAGAAAAGGAATCATTTTTTGGAAACATGAACTTCTAAAGATGCTAATCAGCTCTGCTGTTGCCACATATATCCACTACAGCCAAACATCTTTGTGTGCTGCTATTGTAACATAAATTCACTCACTTTCTAGCTATATAATTGGATAATAATCTCAGGAGATGCAGGATTTTTTTTAAAGTAATGTAGAAATATAGTTTTTGGGTCATTTGTTCTGTTGGTCACATTTTCAAAATTTGGTTAGCATCCAAAGAATTTTCAGGTTACATAGGTCCAGATATTTTCCAGTTTATTTTTAATAACTTACGTCATCGCAGAGATATAGACAGTTATTTTTAATAATTATCAAAAAATATTTGCTAAATGTTTGACAACTCTGTAGCTGGTTACAAAGTGTATTTAGTAACATTGTCTTTTACTAGCACAAAACTGAAATTCTTTAGTGACTCTGGTAGGAAACTGAGTCTAAGAGTGAATTATCAGGAGAACCATGGATTTGTTAAATATCAAATGGCTGAAGCTGATGAATTAAAAAGTGTAAATTAATTATAATGAAACTGATATCAAGAAAGTAACAACATTACCATATTAATAATGATGGTGATACTAACAGTAATAAGGATATTAAGAAAAAATAACGATAATGATAATAAATAATTAAGAACAATGAGAACTAAAATAATAATAGCCATTATTTATTTCAGGTTTAGTTATGCCTTAAAAAATGATAGTAATATTTAAATTTTTGATATATTATAAATAAAATGCAATTAAAAAAATACTATTTAATTGTATGCTAAAAATAATCTGACAAATAAAAATTTTAAGGATACAATAATTATAATGTTTAACTTGTCATGTCAATTGTAAAATAAAAATAAAACATACACAAACACACCCACACATACAAATACATATAAAAAAGTATTTAGGTGATCAAAAGAGAAACAAAATGTTAAAATATGATGGAACCCTTTTTATATGTATATGAGCATATAGGTGTGTATTTATATATATGTTTATATGCATTTGTACACATTCAAAATTATGAAGAAATAGATTGTCAGTGCTCAGAAATGAATGGAAATATTATTAGCTTAGGATATTGACACTGGAAATGCATTGCTAATGATTTTACTAGAGAAATGAAAATCACTAAAAAGAGGTTGTTAATGATCAGGAATTACTAAAAGTATTACTGATAAAATAGGCATATTATATATATATAATGTAAATGCATTGTTAATGCTTTTACTATAGCAGTTCATTTACTGTGCTGTGCAAGACTTTTTCTAGCCAGAATCTATCTTACATATATATAAGTTTACCATTCATCATTGATATGAATATTGCTGCCATATATGATCTGGTACTCCTGTTATATATTTAGAGATTCTTGATAAAATCCAAAATTTCTTATACTAATTTATGGTCACTATCCAAAGCAAGAAAAATAATTTTTAATCAAAATTCTGAATGTTCTAAAAAGGATTAAAAAAATATAATTTAATAATCAAAAAATATTTTGGTCTTTCTTCTTAATAATAACAAAGATTTTGATAATAAAATTTCATCATGTATGCTCATTTTTTTAGTGAATGTTTGGTGGCACCTAATTATATGAATAATGTAAATACATTGCTAATGACTTTGCCATAGCAATTGAAAATCAGAAAAAAGAGATTGTCAGTGGCAAGGAATTAATGAAAGCATTAGTGATCTATGATATGTATGATTGCTAATAGTTTTAATATAAATAGGAATTGTAAATCAGAAAGAAATGTATTGTTACTTTTCAGTAATTAACTGGGTGTAATAACATGTCCTCAAACTCCTAACCAGCTACTTCCGCTTTGAATAATGGCAAAGTCAAATAGGTTGATGCTCTCATATTAGATGAATTTTAATTGCAAAACTATGTGAATGTCTTCATTTAAGCTATTATTGTGTCTTCATTTTAGTGAAGTTACCGGGTTACTTAAAGGTCTGTTCAAAATGAGTTCCCAGAATGCAATAGAGGGTAGTTGCCATTCAAAATGGAATGGTACAACATGGATAGTACTTTCCTAGGTGCAATAATCACAAAAGATGAGACTTGCATTCACCACCATGAATCAGAGGGCAAAAGATCAGTGGGGTGACACCATCTAGTCTCATCCAGAAAGAAGTTTGATGGAGCACATTCTATAGGAAAAGTGATGACCATTGGGTAAGAGTCTGAATTGATAGTTGTGCTATTAGATATAAACTTTAACAGAATGATTCTCTTCTCTGTTGTTATAGTTTATGCCTAATGGCACCATTTTCAGTTAGAATTATATATACATTGCCAAAATCTGAGCTTGGCCATATTTGAAAATGAGTGATATGTTTTTGCAACATGAAAATGCAAGATTCAGCATCTTGAAGACCAATAACAGTGTAATTTTGATTCATTCACCCTACTGTTCTGATCTGGCACTCATCTGTTTGGGCCCATGAAAAAGGGACTCAAAAACACAGCACTTTTCTAATGATGATGAGGTGAAAGAGGCTATTTGCATTTGGCTAAGAAAGCAACCAAGACATTTCTCTGATGTAAACTTTCATGCTTTCATTCAAACTCAAAATACCACAATTAAAAGCCTTCATGAGTTCAATAAAGACAGAAAAGATTATATGTTCTTTTTTTATGTACTTCTGTACTTATCTAACAGCAAATACTATGTGTCTTGTGTTGTAATCTAGTCTTAAACCATACTGTGCTTCCAAAAGTTTTGCTAGTTATGATACAGTTCAAGAAAATATGGTCTATAATGCTTCTGTACTTTCAACAGTCCTTTTTTTGTCCTTGTTCTTGAGGAAGGAAGTGATTATGGTATCATGGAGGTTCTGTGGTATGTTTTTGTTTACCCAAATGCTGAAGATGATACTGTGAAAAGTCTCAAGTGCTGCTGGATCAGTTGCTTTGCAAAACTTGGCCAGGATCCCAATCTTCACACAGGTTTTTCTGTACTCATTTGGTCATTGGCTTTCTTATCCTCTTCCATCAAGGGAAAAGGTTGATATCTTTTGTACATGTTGTTGTGGGATGCCATTGAGGACAGTGTTGTCTAATAATGATGGTCCACTGAAGAGGCAACAGAAGTATCTGCATCATCTGTCATTGATGCCTTTATTCTTCTGAATGGAATAGTAACATCTTCTGAAAGCAATGAAGTAGCACTAACTTCCAAAGTTCCATAGACAGACTTGATGGCACTGATGATAGCTTTTCATTAAGATTGGCTTAAAATTGGTTCTGGCAGAAAACATGCTTCAGTCAAACTATGTTGAAAGCAATCTGTTCAAATTTTGGCCATTTGTAATGTTGCAGAGCAATGTATGAGTAAAGTTTTGTCCTGATTAACTTGTGGTTTGTTCATTACTCAGCTCCTTACATTGCTCTGGTGATGAGTATATCCTGGTTGCCACTGTTTGGATGGATCTGGGATGCATTCATATTGTTTTGTACTTGTCCACTTACCTGAATACTGTGATGCTCTTATCACAAAGAAGCAAACCACTTTTCCAATGACATGTGACTCTTCCAGTTCTTGCTATTAGTGTTAATTTTAGTGTTAAAGTATCTGAGGAAGATCAACTTGTAAGTTACTAGAGTTGCTTTGACCAGTCTATCAATGTCTTCTTAGAACTGATTTTTTGTGTCATTGTTGTATGTTAGGGTGGGCGAATAAGCACTGATGATGGTGATGTAGTGTTTTGTATTCAATGAAAAACATAAATTGTGCTGATGCCCATTTTGAGGTCTGAAAATCGATTCAAGAGTGAGGCCTTTGCTACTAATCCACCTCCATGATTTTTATCCTCTGTTTTCGCTTTTTATCACTAAAAGAATGTGCAGAACTCTTCTTTAGCCAGTCTTGCTTTCTTCAGAACTGCAATGTTGATGTTCTAACATACAATGAGAGCTGTTCATTCAAGTCTTGCAGCAGCTTCAAAATTCATGAGGAAGTGGACATTCCAATGCTACAAGTATGATATTCTTTGTTTTTCTTCTGAATTTGATCACAGTATAGATTGAAAAAATGCTGTGTCCTGCTGTTCAGTTGTAGTTTGAATAGGGCAGACAATGTTTGTGCCACTTTTTTCTTGGACCCTCCCTTGTAAAGGGTATGCAGTATTGCAGTATTGTCCTGAAGAGGGTTACTCAGTCACCTGGGGTGATATTAATATTTTCTGCTGCTTTGGGTACAAAGCTGTATTAGCAATGGTCCTTAGTCTATTTGTGTGCAGGTTTGGGGTTATATATCCCAGTGGTCACCTCCACCTCTTGTTTTGATCCTCTTCCAGGATTTTGATAGATAAAGAAAAGAATACTAAGCTGAGATGGATGAGCACAAAATCTGTATGGGAGAGATTTGTAAGTCATAAAAATGTTGCACTGAGGCAGTTAAGTCCACTTATATTGTTGTAGCATACCTCCAGACGATAATGGGTATGTCCCCACTCATATAAATACAGTAGTAAATACTGTATGTTGGTCTGCAATTGGAGATTCATTGTGGAATTCACCTGACTCACTTCTAGCAGTTGACTATTTCTTCTAGGCACTGCTGGCGAATCTTATATGTGTTGTTCTTGTCCTAAGATTATCATTCATTACCAACCTTCATTTGATTATTCTATTCAGTAACCTTCCCCAGGTTAAAACCAATTTTGAAGAACATCCCAAATTGGTATTTCATTTCTTTTTGGAAATGGAAAATTAGATTTGTGCTTTGCTCCATCCCTTTTGTTCTCTAATATAATCGTTTAAAATTCTTTTATACCATTCTTAAACAATTCCCTCCCGCCATTATAACATTTATATTTATTCAAAACTTTTCAGATGAAATTTATCAAACAATATAAAAACTTCCTCAGCTGAAATGTAGGAACAATATAAAACCTTCTTGGCTGAAATGTAGGAACAATTTAAAACTTTCTTGGATGAAATGTAGGAACAATATAAATAGCATAAAGAATTGGTATAACTGTTCAAATAATTCTTTGAAGGACAATGAAAATTGAAAATGTGGAAATTCAGTTTTACACTATAAATGAAATTCTTGTTCAGAGAAAACAAATTATTTATATGTTTCTGTTATACATCTGTTATCCATACCTATGTATCTATAAAATATCTAAAACTTTGTTATAAATGTATATGGTTGCATGAGAGAACAAACAAAATAAAAAATACCAATGGAGCAAAAGAAAAAGGAAAATGTTGCTTTTCAAGAATTGTTGATATAAAATTCTTTATATTGTTGATCAGTGAGATAAAAGAAAACTTGTGATTGTTACCTTTAATATCAGGAGGTGCACTGACATCTTTCATAAAAAAAAACACTGGTACAAGTGCAAGAGAAAATAGTATGAATACTGATTTCATCAAAATATAGCCCAATATCTCTTTATCTGCAGATTGCTAATCTGTTCAACATTATAACAAAAGAATAAAAAGAATTTTACATAATTTGTATTTTATATTTTTTTTCAGGTGTTTGAAATTGCTTTGTGATTTGTAATCAAATAAAAAATATCTGATTTTAAAATCTAAAAATAAAGTTGCTTTCTTAGCATTTTTTTTTACTAAGAATATATCAAACTGATAAAAAAAGAGAATCAGGTTTTTCAATATCCGGCTGAGACACTTATTTACATAAATGCCCTTGGAAAAGTCACTGAAACTTTTTTGTAAAATTTTTATCCTGAAAATAAAATTCTTTGATATGATATGGGAGGACTATTTCCCTTGAATCTAAAGGAAAAGTGAATTCAAAACCATAGAAAACAGGAAACCAATCTGTTGTAACAGACTATTTGGAATATTTAGTTAAAGAAAATTAAGCTTGTAGAAGAAACTTGGTATCTCCTGAAGGAACATGGTGTTGGTTTTTTTTAATATACTGCAAAGCAAAAAATTTGACTTCCATCTCTCATTCATTGTCTTCTATTTTCCCCAGAGAAGGTTTTTGGGCTTTTTAACATTAAAGCCAAAGACCAAATTCTAAACAAGATTGAAATACATCTTGCAAAAACTTGTTTGATGGATAATTTGTTAAAACAGATATATTTTTAAGTTTTATAATCTTTGATCATTTTGAGAAAAAAACAAAACGAATAAATGAATGAAAAGTATTTATTGTATAAATTAACTAAATTCTTGATTAACAAAAAATTTAAATCAAATTGAGTTCAAGAAATGCATAACATATAAAGCGATGTATAAAATTAAAATTGACAATTTAAAATCAGAAGTAAAAAAAAAACTATTGTTTTTTTTTCATAATTTCTGTTGCACCCAGTGACCATGCTGGGTGAAGCCCTGGATCAATTCTAAAGCAAACAGATTTTAGTTGAAACCTGTTTTCCAATAACACTGTTCTCAAAATGGACAACTGTTTCCTTCCACCCTAGAGCAATGCAAAGATGCTTGAACTAAAATCTTGTGCAAATGGATGACTTGAATATACAAAGACTTCACATGGAGAGCTTCTTTTACAAATTCCTTAAGTTAAAAATAATACTGTTTTGTTTTTTTTTATCATCATCCAGACATTTGTAAATTTAAAAGCTGCTAAAAAAACTAATGTTTTGAGCATTTTTAATTTATTTTCTGTATTACAAAAATAGAGATGAAATCATATTTTGGGGCATATTACAAAGATACACTGGAATTTCAGTATCAAGCTTACTTGTACAAAGTAAGAAAACTAGATTTTCAAATGTTACTAAATATCAGTTTTTGTTTGATCTAAGAAATTAAAGATAATTTAACATAATTTGGTTAACTGGATCATTTTTTGTGTTAATTATTAGGTCTTTTCATCAAGACATGGAAAAACTTTAAATATCTTTAAAAATCTTGTTGGAAATTATTAAAAAATTTGTAATTACAAAACTATTTACATGAATTTTCATCTCCATCCTTCCCCATTTAAATAAGACTTTTCCATTTTGATCCAGCTGTTCTTAAAAAGCCATTATCTTTCCATTTTGAAAATTTATTGACTGTCTTTGTTGGAATGATTCAAATGAACTCATATAGGAGTTACCATTCAGTCAAAGAACACTGACCATCTCTGATCTGAGCAATGGAGAAGTCATTCATTTGAAGTTACAAATAGTTTGATCAATGCACAAGTGGGGGAAGAAGAAAGGTGTTTTTTTTGTTTAAAAAATGTTTTGATGCAGTCCAATTACAATCATCTGCTCTTAAAAAAAATTTGTAAAACATCAGAACTATGGGATTTAAAAGACAAAGAAGGAATCTAAACTTTGGTAAAAAAATATTTGCCTCAAAAATCACAGCACATTTTCATTCTAAATGCCCACAGGACTAAACCACAAAAATGATAACTGGTTTTCCTGTTAGTTTATTGGTATGAGGCATCTTAAACAAATTTGGATCTTGACCCAATTGAGAGGATGACAATCTAAAAAACTATCTGTTCTGCTGCTAATGGGAAAAAAAAAATAACGTATTTGAATTATTTTATTTTATTTTTTTTTGCTTAGAATCTGCATATTGTTTTGTTTTTGTACAATTATAAAAAATAAAATAGACTTCACAAATATATAGAAACGAACCGATCGTATATGCAAAAACTGGCCTAAAAATTTTCAATATTCCCCCATCTTTAATTTTATCAAAATGACCTCTCAAAAGTTAAGATACTTTTTATATTCTCAGGAATATATATATTTGTTCAATAAAATGGCTTTTTTTTATGGCTTTGTCTTTAAAATCTAGAGTTAAAAAAAAATTTATTCTTCGTCCTAAGAGTCTATTGTTTCATCAGACAAATGTCTTTCAAAAATCAAAACTAATTCATCAAAGTTCTTTTCATCAACTTGATTATTTATTGAAATTATTCGGGTTTCACTATTAAAAACTGATAAATGATTGACCTGAGACTAGTTTAGTCAAAATAACAAAATAAATAAGGAAGGAAAAGAAAAAATATTTCTGACTTTTTTTTTTGAAAGACTTTTTCAACTAAAACCCTGAAAGTTTAAGTTTAATGTTTATCATTTAATTTTTCATTCTGTCTGCTTTTTTTCTTTTTTTTGTTTTAATGTTTACCATTTTTTTTCTTTATTTGAAGGACTGTTATTACGTTTTAAAAATTTTTCTATTTTATGAAGTACAGTTAGCAAAAAAAATGAAAACCGAATAGTTTCATTAAACAAATGTTCAATTAATAATTGATTTTTTCATGGTATTTTTCATTACATGCTTAAGATTTTATCATTTTAGTTTAAATCTGAATAGAAAGTCAGAACCATCCACCTTTTTTGTTTTTTCTGATGGTTCCAAAGTACTTTTTAAATACACTAAAATAAATGTGGTGATATTCATTAACTTCTTCCCAAAATATCCTTTAAAATACAACAAAAAAAAATAATAATAATAATAACAATTATTTTTGTTTCAATTTAAATTTATTAAATTGTATGAAAATATCTAAAATGACAATTTAATAGGAAATTCTTAAAATTTTACCATAAAATTAGGATATTTTAAATCATAACATTTTATTAAATAATCCAATTCATTTTAGACGCAGAAAGGTATCAAGGCTTTCAAGCCAGTTGATGCTTTTGTTTGTATGTATTCTATATAAATATTCATATAAATAATTTGAATACCTGTTTAACTATTTATGACTTCTTATATTCATGTGAAATATGAATTTGACTTATATATCCTATTGTTTAAAAATATCTATGTTAAAACTTCAGAATTGTTTTCCAAATTTAATCACTAAAGTTTAAAAACTTGAAAATTTTGAGAAAGGAAAAAAAAATATTTATTCAATTTATTTCTTTGTTGAAATTAAAGTTCGGCAAAAGTCCAGAAGTTTGATATAGTTATAGAGAATATTTACGATATATATTTTTATTTAAAATCGTGTTACTGTAGTCTTAAACTCACACTTTAACGGAACTCTCTAAAAGGGGTTAATTATAATACATGTATATTTTTCTGTTGTAAGTCAGTTGGTGAGTAAACCTGTTATGTTGTTCATTCTTTAATTGTTTGTATGTATTCTTCCCTTTTTTTTTTTTTCATGTTTACTTACCACTGTTCCTGTCCCAACAGGTTTTTTTTTGTGTGTGTGGACACGGAATATATTATTCGATAAAATATAAATAACTATTAACTGGATATATATTTATATATATATATTGAAATTAAAATATACTATATAAAGAGAACATATATATAAAAAATATATATTCAATATAATGATATTTATAACTTGTGATTATAGAGATTAAAAGACAACGGACAAAAAAGCGATACAAGTTTTAATTTTAACACTAAATTTTAGGATAAATTTTAAATAATTGTGTTATATAAATTATTTTTAAACTAAACAAAATTTTAAAAAGAGGAATAGTTATTATAGGTACCTCCAATGAGATCGCTAAAAAAGAGCATAGCATGATGAAAAAAGACGCCAAACTTGACGAAAACAAAATTTTATCGTTTAAATGTTTGTTTATTATTAAGAGGAAAAATCAAAGTATTTTTTTTGGGGTATTTTTTTCCATTTTTTAATCGTTCCTAGCACGTCCGAAATTTTCGTTAAAAATCTTGTTTTTTTTTTTTCAGCAAAATTGACATTTTTTTTCCATTTTAAAAAAAAAATGAAAATCTGACTTTGAAATTTTTTTAAAAATCAATTATCATTTTTTCAAAACTTATTTTAAGAAAATCAGAAATTATAATGTTTATTTAAAATATTTTGAACCAAACTTAACTTATCTTTTGTGCCAAAAAGATGTAAAAAATAAAACAAAGCAGGTCATAAACTTTCGCATCTCTTGACAAGTGATGAATGATATTTTACGGATTCCATGAGGCTAATTTGTTCTACGGAAGGAAAAAGTGAAATAATTTATTTAAGTGAACAAATTATTTACCTTGTTATTTTTAAGGAAAACTTTCAGTGCTCTAATTTTTTTTTTTTTTTTGTACTTAGCTTTCACCTTTATGTTTATGATGCTTTATGGAAAATATATTATAAAGAAATTAAAATAAAACTGTTAAGAGTTAGATTAAATTTCATAAAAAAAAGGTATCTAATTAATTTATAGGTACGTTTCTTATGAAATTTTATCAGAAGTGTACATAAAATACTATAATTTTATGTACATCTATTACATTTTACTATGTTATTTGTATTTCCATTCATTTTATTATTAATTTTGATATTTCATTTATGGAAAAATGTCATAACTGAGATTAATATAAAAATAAGATCATATAAATTTCATAAGATGATACTGATACTTGTAGGTATCCTTCTCAGTTGAAATTGAAAAAATCAAATTAACTTCACACCTGTTTCGCAAAAGTAAAGGCCTTAACAGCGGAGAATGATGCTTAACTCAAATAACACAACTTAATTGTATTCTGGTTGGTCTTCCGTACATTATAATTACAGCCTGATTATAAACACAAAATTACATTTCTTAATTACTGCGGATCTTCTGATTAGTCAAAATGATACAATTTACAATGTGGTAAAAAAGAGCTCATAAGGATACCTAGGGAACCCAATGCGGCTTTTAACTAATTTTATAATATTTTAACAACTTAAATGTAAAATCTATTATAATTAATGAAATAACAAATAATTGTATTAAAAATTCATTTTTCATTGAAAAAATTTTTTTTGCTTTCAGAAAATATTGTCCATATTCATAAAAACAAATAAAAGCAAAAAAAAGCATTTGAAATTAAATAATATCTTTGTTTTATTGAGTTTTGTATGTTACAATTCAGAGCTGATTTTCAGGTACTGGGTATCCAATTAAAAAAAAAAAAAAACATGATTTGCATTCCTCAAAGCCTGGTGGTTTTAATTATTGTAATCACTAAAACCCGATGCAATTGAATTTCTAGCGTTTTCATAAAATTAGGGGGGGGGTAATAAATATGAAAAATATTTCTGCCATGACTTTAATAAAAAATAACATATTTCTAATAATTTTGGTCATCTGTGAGAATAGTTTCTGAAAGTTTCATTGACATCTGACAATTATTCTTATTTTTGCAAGATTTTCCAAATTAATGTGTGTCATTCAAAAAAAAAACGTGCTAAAAATTGTATATGTTATTTTACTGGTTCCGGTGATACAAAGAGAAACAAGTTTTTTTTAATTCAAGATTTAGAATGTTCTAAAAAGAAGGAAAAAATTTTTAAAATAATTAAAAAAAACTTTGGTCTTTCTTCTTCATAATAACAAGCATTTAGACGATAAAATTTTGTTTTTGTCAAGTTTGGTGTCTTTTTCATCATGTTATGCTAATTTAACCATAATAGACTACGTACTTTGCGCTGAAAAAGCAGCAGCAGTCTTAAGAAATTATGGCAATGTGATTTCAGATTCACTGTTGATAGTGATATGCAAAAGGACAACCAACCAATTCTACAGGAATTTAAAATTTCCTTATGTGCTTTTGACGTAAGTGAAGACACATCGAAAAGAATTGGTGATGAAAACCTGTATAAGAAAAAACGCATCCAAACCAGTCATCATGTGCTTCAAATGCAACAAAAATGGCCACATAGTGAAAGACTGCCTACAAAACAGAAGATGGTATAAACTTTGCCAATCAAAAACACTCAACACAAAATTTTGTAGAAGAAAAAGGGACAATATTAACAAGGTTAAAGAAAATACATGCTTTTATTACAAGGTAAGAGTAAATCCAAATATTAAACTAATTTCGAATTACTTGTTGATTGTGGAGTGACTACACATATTATAAATGATGAAAGCAAATTTATAAAATTTTAAGGCAATTTCAATCCAAATGAACATTTTATTGAATTCAAAAATGGATCAAGAAATAATAATATTGCCCTGAAAAAGGGGACTGTTAAATTAATGTTTTGTGATATGAAAGGCTTTGAACACAACATGTATTT
Organism: Acanthosepion pharaonis; assembly: GCA_903632075.3. NCBI lineage: Eukaryota > Metazoa > Mollusca > Cephalopoda > Sepiida > Sepiidae > Acanthosepion > Acanthosepion pharaonis. The sequence goes on along the minus strand of CAHIKZ030002494.1, from coordinate 66,432 downwards.
AAATAATGTTCTCTATATTACAAGCTTTAAAGTTTAAATGGAATATCTTTTCTGTACAAGCTACCTCTAAAAAGTGTGCTCTTATAAAATTTTCGCAAAATTCATTTTCACTAATGACCAGAAATAGAGTCAAGTTTAAGATAAAGAAACATGGTTGTGACTATATTATTTAAATAAATGTGTAATAGTACACATAAAACAAGCACAACATAATCTCAAAATGTGGCGTAAAATATTGGGTCACTGTAATATCCCAGACATTTTGAAACTTTCAAGTGCTGTGAAAGGAATGATCATCACAGATAAAAAACATCTTTGTCATCATGTGAAAAGATGTACTGTAGGTAAAATAATTGTTTTTCAGATCATGATAGCCTGATGAAAAGGCTAAATTACCCTTAGAACTTGTACATTGTGATTTAGCTGGCAGAGTAGAACCGACTATCAGGGATACAAATATGTTTTGACCTTTACAGATGATTATTCTCGATTTAAGATGTCATTTTCTGAAATCTAAAAGTAATACAGTAGAAGCCACTAAACAATTCTTGGCTGACTGTACACCTTTTGGAAAAATGAAAAGACTGAGAAGTGATAACAGGTCTGAATTTATTTCAAAAGAATTCAAGTCTCTTAACCCGACATAACATAAACCATGAAACCTTAGCGTCATATTCACATCATCAAAATGGAACTGCTGAAAGAGGGCGGAGAACATTATTTGAAATGTCTTGATGTATGTTAATAGATTCAAAATTACCAAAAAAATTTGCAACTATGCTCTACTTACAGTTTTCATATATCCAAAAATAGATTCTACAACCACAGACTAACATCAACTCCATATGAAGCATTTACTGGGAAAGAACCGAATATTCAAAATATGAACATCTCTGGAAATATTTGCTATGTATATATCCACAATATGAAGAAACTGGATCCCAGGTCAGAGAAAGTGATTTTTGTGAGATATGACAAGTATAGCCCTGCATATTTCATCTACTTTGAACAGACAGACTCTATCAGAAAGTTAGATCTGTTACTTTCATAAATAGATTTGTTATTGATGAAAAAAGAAAATAATAATGAAGAATTTTTATCCTATAATAAATCATAACCGACCCATAGAAGAAAAAAACTAATGTACCTACAGATGAACATAATGATCAGATTTGATAGGGAAATCACACCACAATGTAAAAGAAATTTGTAGTGCTGGAGATGATAGAAATTCTATATATCTGCTCAGACAGCAAAGAACACCAGATTATCTAAAGGACTACACTACTGGTGATGAGTTGATTGACCATGATTCTGCATATCTTAATGTGGATTCATATCATAAAATAATGGCTATTCCTCAAACATGTACTGAAGAAAAAGACAAATTGTTGTTATGTAATGCAGAACTGTCACAACAGTTGCAGATCCTACAACAAAGTCAACAATTGGAAAGGTTATAGCATGAGCAAGAATTGAAAGAGAAGAATGATAAAGTTGCCAGTTTAGAGAAAGAATTAACCAACCACTTACAAAATATCAACCAAAGTAAAGAACAGATTACTGAGCTTGAAACCCAATTGCATGATGATTCAGAAACATTAGCTAAATTAAACAAAGCCCAAAACAGTGTCTGACAATTAGAGGAAATGCTTAATGAAAAGAATAAATCCATAAAAATGCAACAGCAAATGAAATTGGTCCATGCCAATGTGGAAACCCACTTACTCAGTAAGATAACTTCCCTTGATTGTGAAATATCAGATGAACTTGCTTCCAGAGAAGCAATAAGGATTTCTACAGAACAAATTATATCTCATCAAAAAAAAAAAAAAAGGAAAGAACTTTTTGCTAAGCAATTACTTCTGCAGAGAAAAGTCAAAACATTGAAAGATGAAAATAAAGATTTACAGGCTCAGCTTACAGAGAAAGAAAGGGAATATGAATGCCTTGTAAATGAATTGGAAAAAAACAGAAAAAGCACCTTGGGCTATTGTTATTCATTATGCGAACAGGGACCTGTTATATCTTGGAAAAGCAAAAAAACAGCCTACTGTAGTCTTGTCTACATGTGAAGCAGAATATGTAGCTATGACACCAGCTATTCAAGAAGGACAATTTATAATTAAAGCTGCTGAATGAAATGAGTATTGATAAATCTATAAAATCAACAAATCTATACTCAGACAATCAGAGTGCAATATGTATTGCAAAGGATCCTATCACAAGTCAAAGGACTAAACATGTTGATATAAAATATCACTTCATAAGAACCAAAATTGACAATGGTACCATAAACTTAAAATATGAAATAAATATTATACATATGAAGTTATTCATTTTTTGGTTTTAAATTCTGTACTACTGTTTCATAGTGGTTTTGCATTATGGACTACAATATTTCAGATATGTCTTCAAAATTGCTGTTATGTTGTCGGTAGTTTACAAGGCAACATTTTTGCAAAGTTGTGAAGTACTCTGTAGTGATCTACAAAAATTGTTAATGTAATATTACAAGTTAATGTTTTTGTAACCTTGAAGAAACATTGTATTAAAGGCATTTTATTTGCTGTTTGAACTAAGCGTGTTGATTCTCCTTTCTGTAACAATAACAATAACTGTTATATTACATGAACACTCCCTCCACACAAATACACATATATGTATAGAAATGAATATAAGTATTTATTATTTTAGATAATATTTTTAAATACTCTATTTGCCATGCACAGACAAAATTTAATTTTAAGAAAAAGATATTTATTATAAAAATCATAAAATTTTCAAAATATATGTACATATTTTCAATATAAAAAGGTTATTTGATAAAGCCACCTGCAGTTTCAAGGAAAACCTCAGATAATTTGGATTTTTATTCATATTAGCAACTGTATTCACATTGGTGACTTCAATGAGTCATTGGCATAATTCCACTTAGAAGAACTTGGAATTTATATGAGAAGAGCTAGAAAGCCACATATTGGGGGGTCACATGATCATAAAATTTGTAAGCTAGCTACTCTTGGGTCTTTCTTGCTAGGTCCAGCATCTCAATGTCAGCAGTGAAATTATTCTAAAGCTCTGTGTGGAAAAACATAACATGATATTGCCTTTGTTATCTCTGGTGATATATAAAAAATAATTCTTTAATATCTAAAGTATGTTTTGTAATATTGTGGCCAATGTACTTGTCTTCCAGACCTTGTTGTAATAGTCTTCTTTGTTGTTGCTTCTGATGGAGTGTCATCTGCTTTACTGGATGCTTGTTCATCCACCTTTTATATGGGTTTTAAGTGTGAATGATAACACTTTTCAGTTTGTTGTAAGAATTGCTTATCGACATAAACTGATTTAATATTGATTGTTTTGATAGTAATATCTTTTTTTTCAGTAGTGAAGTACTTGTCCATTTTGCTGATAATTTGGTATGACTCTAGTTAGTTTGGACTCAAAGAATTTTTTTACACTGGTATTTCTTATAAATTTCTTTGGCCCTACATTGTTTTTAATTTTCATTAATGATCTTCCTGGTGGCATCAACTTTCAACTTGTTATCAATGCAAATAATGCAACCATTTAGTCCTGTCTTGATAGTAAGCCTGATCATTTTGATGCCCCCAAAGCTAAAATGCTCTCCATTAATCATCTGAGAGACCCTTCTCTGCCTTCTATCAGTATGGCAGATGCTAACCTCCAGGAAAGTGACTCATTGCGCCTTCTCAGGCTAATGTTCTTGGCTGACACAAAATGGAAAGACTATATTGAATCCATTGCTAGGTCAGCTGCTAAGAAAATTGGTTTTCTGTGTCATGCTAAACAATTTTTCTCTCCAGAACCTTACACATATATAAGTCTACCATTCATCCATGCTTAGAATATTGCTAACACATATGATCTGGTGCCCCTGATATTTATCTATAGCTCCTTGATAAGATCCAAAAAAGAATCAGCAATATTATTAGTCCTGATCAGTCACTTTCCAACTGCCATAAGGTTGCCTCCCTGTGCCTTTTCTATAAATACTTTCATGGTAATTATTCGGATGTACTTTCTACTATGGTACCTAGATTGGTATCAAGATTTCATCAATTTACAGTTGAGCTGGCTAGATGTAACCATAAATTCTATGCTAACAGTTTCTTTTCTCACGTTTCTCACTTGTGGAACTCTCTTCTAGCTCCATGCTTTCTAGTCAACATTAATCTTCAAAAATTTAAATGCAAACTCAATTGCTATCTACTGTACTCTTGATTACTCTTTTTGTTTTTGGTCATTAGTAATGTCTATGTCTCTAATTCTTCCACACACAATAACCCCTTGTGTCTTAGTGTCTTTACTGCTTTGCATGGGGTGATACCAATTAAAAAAAATATATACATATGTTTGCAGGTCACTTGGTAGGTATATTTTTTGTTGGTTTTCTGTATAGGTGTAAAGGGTAATGGTGACATTCTGTACAAATGTTACTGTGGGTAAAATCTCTGACTTGTCTTAATAATATTGACCAGCTAAGGTTAATGATGTACCAAAAACCATATTAGCTTGTGTACACCCCAAGTCATATTTTACAATGCTCCTGATGGGTAAGAGTATCAATGGTAAATTTCTTATCCAATCAGTTTTTTTTGGTCACATAGCCAGTGCTGCTTTTAACTATCTGTAGAAATATTCCACCAACCTATTTGCACAAGTGTAATAGGCTGTAATGTTTATGCGCTTAGTTCCAAGTAGATGATTGAACTCTTTAAATAGGTTAGACTGAACTGAGTTCCTTTGTCTGTTGTGAACTTTGAAGGTACTCCAAAAACTCATATCCAGTCAGTAAGGATAGTTCTGGTAATTGTTGCAGCTGAAATATCTTTGATAGCTATTGCAGCAGATAAACCTATCTATGATAGGATATATGTGTATCCCTGCTAAAATAAAGGTCCAACAATGTTGTCATGCATATTAGTGAATGTGTGCTGAATGTGCCTGCAGGTGATTTTGTGTGCTTGTGTATCTTGTTCTTGTGTAATTTCTAATGTCAACTGACATGTTTGGTCAGACAAAATGCTCAGTAATCAGCTTCACAGTTGTACATTTGCTTGGATGAGAAAATTCATAGAAGTGTTGAAATATTTTTTGTCTCAACTTTAGTGGTATGTAGGGCTGTGGTTGTGTTTGTGAAATGTCACAATAAAATTTGATATCACTGAATGGGACTGGTAACTCAACTAACTTAACTTAGTCATCCATAGTTTGCTTTCAAAGAACTAGAATCTAAAGATGCAATTGTGGCTGTGTGTCTGCAACTGTGTTTTCTTGACTTGATACATATTTGAAGAAAATTAAGAAATATAATCTAGGTGTCTAATTTCTCATGGGCTATATTTATCAGTGTGTGTATGCAATGCATAGATCAATGGTTTGTGGTCTGTGTATATAATGAAATCTCTACCTTGAGGAGGTTCCAAAAATGCTTAATTGAAAGGTAGATTGCTAACAATTCCCTTGAAAAGGTACTGTACTTGGTTTGTGCCTTGCTTAGTTTAGCAGAAAAGAAAGATATTGGGTGTGATTTGTCCTTTTGTTACTTGGTGCATAACTGTACCTATTGCATTTGATAAAGTATCCGTGTAAAGGATAAGTTTAATTTTCTCATCATCCTTGATCTAATTAAGCTTAGTAAAGTTAGTTAATGATATAGCATTGTTGAATGCTTCTAGTGTCTCGCCTTGCAATGTAATATTTTTGTTCTTGCTTGCAAGTAAATTTGCCAAGTATAGAGCAATTTGGTACAAATTGTCTAATAATTTATAAGGCCTAAAAATCTTCACAACTGTCATAGTGAAGTTGCTTGCATGAAATTTTAAATTGTCTTTACCTTATCTGTCAAAGATGAAATACTTTCTTGGTTGATTTCATGCTCAAGGAAATTCAGTTTGGTTTCCCCCAAAATACATTTGTGTGAATTAATTTTTAGTCTAAAGTGTGAAAGTCTTTGGAACATTTGTTCTAAATGTATTTTGTGATCTTTCATATCTCTGCTGGTGATTAAAATGTCATCAATGTAGGCATAAACAAAAGCCATTATTAACAAATGGGTGTTATGAATGTTAGAAAAGTTTTTTTTTGACTATATCCTGACATTTATTTTTTGAAAGCTGTGTTCCAAAGAAAATGCCAAGATGTAGCCAAAATCAGTTCACTATAATACTGACAATATTTAGTTCCTGCTAATGACCGAGACAATTCAAAATACTTGAAAAAAAAGATAACAAAAATATGAACTTTGAACAAAATTTATCAACAATTTTGATCTCAATGTACAACATTTTATTTGAAAATGGGAAAAATATAATAAAAAGCAGACATTGTCTGTTGAATTTAACAAGACTTGTTTGGAAATATATAAGGTCAGAACAAAAGTTTGTAGCCTTCTTTAATTGAATTTCAAAGATATTTAGATATTTGTGCATAAACTTGTTCAACCACATGTGATATTTTGTTCCACTACATTTTGCCATTTTTGAGTCAGTTTAATGATTCCATCTCCTAGAATATAACATCTTTCTGAGTGATCAACTAATCTGTGGATTTTATTAGCTTCCAGAGAATGAAAGTTTCTCCCATTAAGAGAATTTTGTAGGGATTCAAATAAATGGTAATCTGAAGGTGCAAAGTCAGGTGAGTTTGGCAGGACATTCCAGCCAATTTCTGCTAGGCTTGCAAAGAGACTTGAGGTTTAACATTTTCCTGATGGAAGATGATACACCCTCCTGATTAGCCAATTTTATACATCTTTCATCAATTGTTGCTTTTAATCAGTTTAATTAGGAACAATACTTGTCTGAATTCAATGTCTGATTTTGAGCTCACAATACAAAATGAGCTTATAATACTAAGTAATCTACCAATCCAATCAGATATATAGCCTCAACTTCTTTGGATACAAACAAGCGTTTGGAGTGGTTAACAGAGGATCATTTAATTTTCACCAGGACCTTTTATTCTCTACATTACTGTAAACAGTTCATTTTTCATTGCATGCAGTCATTCTTTATGGATTGTTTTGTTGTATTTGAGCAGAGAATCATAGATGAAAATGCAGTTAATTTTTTTTCTGTTAAATTATAAGGTACCCAAGCATCATAGCTGTTCATGTATCCAAGGGTTTTCAAATTCCTTACAACAGCCATATGTGATATGTGGAGTATCTCACTTTTGTGCTGCATTGTGTTTCAATTTGATCATCATCAATAATTGCAAGCCTGTTGGAATGTTCTGTCTTCCAGATAAAAAATTCCACTTCTGAAACTAGTGAGCCACATGCAAACAGCCATGGTATCATCTCCATAAATGGTACACATCTTTTTGTATTTGTAGCATGTTTTTCCTTTCTGGAAATAAAAAAGCATCACACTTATTGTAAAAATTTCCAACACATACATGTATCATATAGAAAGTTTAATTGAAATGCTACCTTTCAGAATAGGTATATATGTCATATATTTCTGTCACAGAAATAAAAATCATGTCTTCAAATGCCATCTATTGAAAAAAAACTATGAATTTTTGTTCCAATCCAGTATATATATATATATATATATATGATAGTAAAGAATACATAAAGATAGTAAAGTAAACCCCGATGCCAAGTTTGTAAACTAACAGTATATTTATACCACTGGGCAAGCAATCAGTAATCCAATAATCCAACCTCTACCCTTGACTTGTGTCAGTTCAAATGTACCATATTTACTTTTTTGCAACAAATGCAAAATAGAAAATTATATTGGTCAAACAGGTACAAAATTCCATCTTTGTTTAATTACCATCAGAATATGATCAAAGACAACAATATTCATTTCACTTTTCAACCAAATGCTAAACAAGAATGCTGAAAATTTGAATTAAAATACATTTTTAAAATAAATTCACACATTCTAGGTTTAAATAGGAATTTAGGAATACTCAATGGATACATTTTCAACAAAAAAAAAACTACAAACCCTCATAGCAAACAACTAGACCCAAACTACAAGACTAGATTTAATAGTAATATAATACATGCATAAAAAGAAAAAAATTTCCCATCAAAAGTTAAGCTTCCTTTTATTTTTTCATTGAGAAAGGACATAAGTGTATCCAAAAATTCCAATTTTTAACATGTTTTCATCATGGTTCTATTTGCTCGAAAGGCCTAATAATATACAATAAATATTATTAGTTTTATTATTATTATTGTTTTTTATCACAAATTTCTTACATCTGTCTACTATATCAACATACACATGCACATATACATACATATATATCATTCTCTCTTCCATAATATATATATATGGGAGGGAAAATGAGAGATAGTATTGTCTATTTCAAAAGAGTTTCTAGTACACATAAAAATAACATTTTTTTTATTCATTTATCTAGTAACTCATGGAAAATAATTTAAAGGAAAATATGCCAACAAAACAACACAGACAAGAATGTGATGATAGTCTGTTTCTGTTTACATGGATGATTTCCAAGCAACAATAAACACATGCATATAAGATGCTGGAAGCGAAAATAGCACCGCAGCTCATGACAACGCAAGAGTGAATTCGAGAAGTATTAAGTATGGGAAGCAGTTGGTATAAACCAATGACTTCTGTTACCAATTATAGACATTTAAGGATATTTGTGGAGATTTCATAGTTTATTTTGTTTAGGTTAGGTTTCAACTGTTTTATGTATATAGCTTCAAGAATTTTTAGTTTTTGTTTATTGTTTTCATGTTTAAGTATAATTGTGTTTTCGACAAGGATTTTATGGAATTGTGTGTGCGGCCAGGCATGTTGTTTTACATGCCTAAAAATGTTAGAGTTTTCATTCAAATGTAGTGTCAATCATCGTGAAAGTGAGTTTGTGGTGTGACCAACATAAATTTTATTTAATTCGTTGGAGATACAATCTCCCAAAGGGCACTTGAATTTGTAAACTATGTTGGTTTTTTGCAAATCGCTAACCGGAGGAGAAGAATCATTGTGAAGAATTAAGTTGGATATACTAGATTTAGTGTAGTATATGATTAACTTAATTTTTTTGCTAGGATCTGTTGTTGATATATTAGTATTTACTAAATTTTTTAGTATATTTTCATCTTGTTTAGAATTAATATGCATTTGATTACGATAGTATGCATTTGATTATGATATAGGAGATTAATATGTGTGAGTATGAATAATAGCTTTCCAAACTATATAGTTGATGAACAAATAAGATGCTTTCTTAGAAATCTCAATACTAAGCAAATAGTACATAATACTGCTTCTACTAATCTCACATATTAATCTCCTATATCGTAATCAAATAACTTTTATGGTTCTGGGTGTTGTCAGAAATGAGGGAGATGTCATGTTTCCTCATTTCATTTATTTCCTCAGTTAATACTGTTGTCTATCAGGAGGTGTTGAAGAGAGTTCTGAAGTGCTAGATTGATTGTGTATGCAACAGAAGACCATATATTTTCCAATGTGAGTTTGCACCATCTCATAATGAACAGATATTTGACAACCTTCATAATAATGTTCACTCAAATACATGACCCCCTAGCTCACCAGACCCAAATTCACTGGACTGCAATGTATAAGACATAGTCAAGAGGGAGGTTATATATGGACTACAATGTATAAGACAGATATAGTCAAGAGGTCAAACATCATAAAATCTCTTATCTGCCATAACCAGGATTATATTCAAAACTGATAGATTGTCTAATTAGAGCATATCAATTTGTCTAACCCCCATATTGAAGCAGCCATCAATGCTAATGGTGGATTTTTTGAATAGGTGTAATAAAAGGATTCTCAAGATTATTTGTAACAGTTTATTTTCCAATAAAGCTTTTCTTACATGATCTTTTTTCTAAATTCATACAAATTTCTTCAATTAGGCCAAGGTTAATAATTTGCAGGTGTTCATTTTGCTGTTAGGCCACAACCTCTGCATGACCTAACCAAAATTTGAATATCCTGGTCCATTTTAGGCCAATATATGTAATATCTCATAAACAATTTCATTCTTGACACTCTCACATGTCCAACACAAAACTGCTTTAAAAATCTATTTTGTAAAAAAACAGGAATTACTATACTTTTAGCATACATCAGTACTTCATCACAGATGGAAAAAGACTTATTTTCAGTAACACCTGGTTTATTTTCTTTTCTTTCTCACTTTTATGTCATTCATCATTTTAAAATGTGATCCCTTTTGGATTTTATTTTGATTTCAACCAAAGTCACACATAGCTCTCTAATTGTGTTACACAAAACACTTTTTATCTCATTTTCAGATATTAAAGAAGCAATCACAGTCTCCTCAAAAGGTTCCTTAAATTTTGGGATTAATCTGGATGAACTATCTGCATGTCCTAATTTCTTTGATGTTAAATACTTTATCTTAAAATTATAGTTTAGTAAAATCATTCCCCTACATCGCAACTTGTTGGCAGTATGTGTTGGAAAACTTTTTTTTTAAACGAAAAATAGTTGATAGTAGGAGGAGATTTGTTTGCAGAATAAATTTCCTACTAGTCGAAAAATAGTCGATAGTAGGAGGGGATTTGTTTGCAGAATAAATTTCCTACTATCATTTTAGGAAATTTTTCACTGCAAAAATAATAGTTAGTACTTCTTTTCCAATTTGACTATAATTTTTTTCAGCTGTTATTAGCATTGTAGATACATGGGCAGCTGCTTTTATTTTGCCATCCTTATAGTTATGACAAATAACTGCTCCAATGCCATAATCACTAGCATCTGATGCTACTATGATTTGTAAATCAAGATTGAAATGCATTAATGATAATTCAGATGTTAACATGTTCTTTATGCATTCAAAAGATTTTTCATATTTATTGGACCAATTCTGCACCCTTTTTCAATAATTTATTTAAAAGCACTCTCACTTTATGCATGTCTGGCATATAAAGATTGTAATAACTTACGAGCCCTAGAAATGATTGTAAAGCATCAACATTTGTCTGGGCAGGCATATTTTTAGCAGCACTCATCCTTGATGTACTTGGTCTACATCCATTTGCACATCAATTATTTGTTCCAAGTATTTCATATTGCTAGCAGCAAAATTGGTATTTTTCCGCACTGAGTTTGAACCTGTAATTATCTATTCTCCAGAATACTTGTTGTATGTGTTCTAATTGTTGCCATCTAGTTTTGCTTTTTTATGAGTACTTTGTCCAAATATGCAATGGCAAAATCTAAGCCAGTTAGCATTGTAAAATGCTAGATTCCACTTTGATCACAAACAGTAGTATATTAAAACTGTATAGACCCTTGTGTGTTCATTGTTAACAGTTTTTTACATTTTTCATCCACTTCAATTTGTAAGTATGCATCTGACATGCCAATTTAATGGGTATCACAAGTAGAAATGGCACATTATGTCTAGGTTTAAAAACAAGAACTACATTTTCCTTTATGTGAAAAATTCCTTTGATTTAGTACATTTCCTAAGACCTTCAGAGAACACTATAGGAAATGATTTTTTAAATCCTTTGAAAAAAACTTTCAATTGCCATACTTGTTTTTGAGGAGGAGCAATTCACTTTTGTACAGAATGAATTTATGGACAGACTCCACAAATCAAACAGTTCTATCCGATCTACATCCAATAAGTTCAATGTATTATTTTTTAATATAGTTTTTATATTTTACTGATGCACAAGACATTAACATACAATTTCATCTCGAAAACATAATTTTTTTTCTTGAAATGCCATGTGCAACTTTTTTGTTTTTGGTTAATATAGGTTCACCAATATTTTCCATGTTTTTTCATTAATTATAGTAATGTCACTATCTGTGTCCAAATGAAGTTTTACTTCAATATTATTCATCTTAACCATCACAAACTTTCTGTTCTGGGGATCATTCAAATTTTGAATTGTCAATACAACCTTTTCTGTATTAAAATGTTTTACATATTTCCTTGCTTTGATTTGCAATGACTTTTTTTTATTTTTGAAAGGGTAATCCACCTTCAAATGAAGACTCCCACAATCATAACATGGGTTCAGTGTGGTCTAAATTTTTTGCATTCATGATTGACAATACCAGCATAAGTAACAAAATCTTTGTCATCTTTTTGGTGAGATTTAAGCATTGCCAATGTGTATGAAATAGGGAGCTTCTTTCACTGAAAATTTTAGACAACATTAACAGTTTCATCAAACATAATATTTCCTGGTTTTTCATGATTTGACAGGGAGGAAAAATAATAATCACCCAGACATTGTGATCAGAGGACACAAAAACAAAATAAGCCTTCTTATTGACATGGCAGATCCTGCAGACTGTAATGTATCTTTGAAGATTTTCAAAAAACCATCAAAGATAGAATCTTGAAATCAGAATGTCAAAAATGTGGTGGTATATGAGGAATTCCAGCTGTAGTTGAAGCACTCGGATTGATTGGAAAAGGTTTCAATAGACTAATTGAAGGAATTCCTGGTAGCTCATGCCTTAAAGAAGTGCAAAAATTGTACTCACAAGCACAGCCCAGACATTACCAAGGATTTTATCTATGTAAAATGTTTGTGATCTTAGGGTTTTTGTTTTTTTTTCTCTCAAAAATTGATTGGTGGAAAATGTCATGATGCCATTTCTCACCTTAGGTCTCAGGATAGGACCTGGAAAGAAATGAGTGTACCTCAGAAATCAAAGGAAATAATAATATTAATGAAATTACCAAGTACAAGTACTGAATTGTGTTAACCCAAATACAGATTATGTGATAAATATCCAATGTGACACTGGTAATAGGAAATGGTTTAGAATATGAACTGGAACAGACAGAAAGGTTTAAAATTATGGAATAACATATAAACTGAAAGAAGGGAGAAAAGACGGACCTGAAAAAAATGATTTTATTGGATTTGGGGAAATATATTATCAAGGGCCATATGTAAGATTTCAACCCATAAGGGCTGAGAAGGAGTAGTGAAAGTACATTTAAAGTCAGTTGAGAATTTTGGAAACGAAAGTAGAAATTGATTTATATCCACTTACTTAAAGTGGAAGTTATGAAAACATGTCTCCTGTTTGCCAGATGGAAGAAGGGGGTCAACTGAGTTATTATATCTGTTAATTATGAAAAGAAAGGCAGAATACAGAAAATGATTTATGCCTACCTGTCAAAGAACAAAAATAGCTTTGCTGATTTTGGAAATGTAAACAAATCAAGAAATAGAATTTTTATCCTTTGCTCGAAAAAATTAAGAAATGAACCTGTTAGGTTCATAAGTATGATTAAGTGAAAAAGATATGAAGACACATATTTGCTAATAGCAGGTTGAAAGAAACAGTTGTGTGGCACCCTGCATTATTAGGAAAACAAAAAAAAAAGAAATATTCATAGAAATATGATTTAATTTTTTTTATTCGGTTTATTAACCAGTTGTTAGTTTTTTAGACGAAGAATAATTGAGTTTCGAGAATAATTCTCTAATTGTACTTAGGCGATCCTAAGGGAAGAAAAAAAAGAAGGAAAAAAGAAAAAGAGAAAGAGAAAAAAAAAAAGAAAGAGGATGAGTAATGCAAAAGGCCGGTCATTAGCGAAAACAGGTGTAAAGAGGTATCTAGGCCAACGCGCCTGACCGAATTCCAAAAGACAATGGAAATTGTTATTTGGAGAAATAGAATTAAAGGTAATTAAAAGAAAGAAAGAAAACAGACTTGGTAAAAGTGTATGAACCTATGTACGATTGATAAAAATGTCGGTCAAAGCATCTGGCCTACTTTTGTGTAGAAGACTCATTATCAATTTGGAGAAATGGGATTTTTAGAACAATGGAAAACGAAATATTAATCGGAGAAAGGTGTCTTTTGGGATGAGAAGGTGACCGCTGGAATTGTATACAGATTCTGACCTGTTAAAAATTAGAACCCCCACGATGATGAAGTGAAGACATTTTCAATTCAGATAATTAAGATTTTTGACTATCAGGTCTGAGCAAAAACAAAGAGGTGAAAACAATTGTTCTTGGCTCACAGAAAGCACCAGCGAGACGGAAAAAATTCTTCCTGAAGTCACATCTAATTAGCGGCGGGCTGTTTTGACAGAAACCAGGAAGGTGAGAAAGGCCGAGATTGTCATTTTTCGTGCGTGCAAAAAAGGCCAAATTAGATTTTGTTTTTTTTAGCAAGGTGTTCTTCCCAGAACAAAGACGGGATAAGCCACTCCCGATTGGAGACGTCACGAAGTACGGGAGACGCCCAACCAGAATCTCATTGGCCAAAAGCGGTCACGTGATATGCGAGAAAGAGGAGAAAGGACGCTCGATTAAGACCCATTGGTCGAAAACGGTCACCTGACATACGAGAGACCGGGAGAGATGGGTATGCACCTCCCCACCAGAGGCACTGTGAGGAAGTAGGGGTGAAAATAATAGCAATAATGGGAAATCAGAAATAATGCGACTTTTGGAATTATCGAGAAAACCCTGACGCCGACAGACCCACCCCAGTTTGTTGCGGCGTCAATAAAAGCAGGACCCCAGTCGACAGAAATGAGTTGCAGCTGGACCGCAAGAGCGAGGAGCTTGAACGCGGGCATCAGGCCCGGTTCATTCGCCCCTTGCGGGCAGAGAAATCCTAAGACAAGAAATCCTTCCAGCCCAAGTCGAAGAAGAAGAAGATTGCTCGAAAGCCGCAGAGAAGTTGCAGCCAAGTCGAAGAAGAAGAAGATTGCACGAAAGCCGCAGAGAAATTGGAGAAGAATTGCAGGCCAGACAAGAAGAAGAGCTGCAGGCCAGACAGGCCGAAGAATTGCAGGCCAGACAAGAAGAAGAGCTGCAGGCCAGACAGGCCGAAGAATTTCAGGCCAGACAGGAAGAAGAGCTGCAGGCCAGACAAGCAGAAGAGCTGCAGGCCAGACAGGCAGTAAAGTTGCAGGCCAAACAAGCAGATGAGTTCAGCCCCGGACGGCAGCGAGAAGGGTCCACCTCAGACGGCAGAGAGAAGAGTTGCAGGCCAGACAGGCAGTAAAGTTGCAGGCCAAACAAGCAGATCAGTTCAGCCCCGGACGACAGAGAGCTCAGATCACCTCAGACGGCAGAGAGAAGAGTTGCAGGATGGAAGAAGAAGAAGTTACTTGCAGTTATGCATAGAAGAAGTTGAAATCAAACCAAGCCCAAGAACAGAAATTCGTCTCAAACCAAATCAAGTGAAGAAATACGTCCAACTCAATCCGAAGAGAAGAATCAGCCGTGAACGACTGGTAGAGATTAGCGCCCAGTGTCAAAACTAAACCACACTCCGACACACAAAATTCTAGAGAGTAGGCAACTCAAAGTCTTTAAGTTGTATGATAGAAGCTTGGTGCCACAGTCCACAAAGCGGGTTGGGAAGTAAGAATAATTTTTTATGTAACGAACATTAGATATAAAAGGTTGTTACCCTTTTTATCAGTAATTTTTGGTCTCGTGAGTTTTTTTTTTTTACTTGTGTTTTGCCACCCCCGTCGACTCAACTTGCATACGGCCCCAATCCCTGTTTGATCCCGTCTGTCTAAGATCTAATCACAACGTGGGTAGGCAGACCGGAGATCAGTACAGTTACCCTAGTAACCAGGTGTTGGAAGCGAGTTGGGAAAGGCGAGGCTGGTAATCATCTAACCAAGAGGTTGGAACGTCACACTTGGAACAGCGAGGAGCGACCAGGAGGAGCGACGTCACAGTTGGCGCCGTGATCAAAGGATTCGACCCTGGACCAAGTGCCGTCACATATGGTGCCGTGACCAGGATTTCAACCCTGAGACAACCACGTCACATCACATCGATCGACCGCCGTTACTGAAAATTCAAACAAGACTCAGAATGACCCGCGACCGAAAAGAACAAGAACAGAGTCGTCTGTAAGGTAGGACACCTTATTTTATTTCCCAACCTCGATTGTTGCTGCATAGATTGTCTTTCTCTGTAGATATGTCAGACTATGATTCAGATAGAGCAGTGGGGGGTGAAGAGGAAGTAAGACAGGGGTTGTCAGTTGATTTAAGAAAGCTGTTAGGTGGACCGAGGGTCCCAGTATTTGACGGCAGTGGGAAAGAATTTAAAAACTGGCTGGCAATCCTAGAGAAGAGCCGAATTATCTACGAGCTTTCAGACCAAGAAACCCTGTATTTGGCATACGATGCCACAAAGGGGAAAGCATCTGAGTTCGTGAAGGAGCTCTTGGAGAGTCAACCCCGCTTGTCTTGGGAAGGGATAAAAGACTGCTGACCAAAGAGTTCGCCGACGAAGGTGCGGCCATAGAGGCCATGAGAGCCCTCCTAAACTGACACAGCTACGGGATGAAACCCCGGGAGAATTGGGGGCCCGAGCAGGGAAGCTGTCGCCGCTGGCATTCCCAAGTGGTCAGAGATAATGCGGTTATGCAGGCCCAACTGGCGGACCTGTATGTAGAGGTGCTGAGTGACGAGCGTGTTGCGTCACGACGTATGCTAAAAGAAGGACCGCTGAGACTGTCGGCAGCAATAGAGCTGGCCAGGGAGAGCCAGGGCGTGTGGGGAAAAAAAAGTGAAGAGGTGTGGGAAGAAGCAAATACCAAGTCAGGAGGCTGGAAGACGGGGGGTAGGCGGAAGATCCCCCGCGTGGAATCAGAGGGTTAAGGTAGAGGTGGATCGGGCAGAATTATGGGAAGAGGACCCCAATAGAAAGGCATGGTCGACCAGGCATGGCTTTTATAAGCCCACGCCGGGTCGATACGGGCTGGTCTGCTGGACCTGTGGGCACGAGGACCACAGGGCGGCGGAATGTCCGACGGGTGGGGGTTGCCCCAGACTTCAATCAGGACAGATGCACCAGGTGTGGTAAGAAAGGACACCTGGCCAAGTGGTGCGGGCTGAGGAAGGGTGCCCCACCGATATTAACAAAAGAAGGCTGAGCCCAAGAGACCGCCCAGGGAAGCCAGCGGGCCACCCCGAATTAAGAGGGAGGGTGGCCCAGTTAAAAAGAAGAGAAATAAAAGTTTGGACCAGTGGACGGGCGAACCGCTTGAATAGAGGACGGGTTCCCCCGAATAGACACAAGGCCAACCCAGTTGAAAAGGAAAAGGCAAAATATTGGAGATGTGGTCGGGCGGGCCACTTGCAAGCTATCCAACAAGAAGGTGCTGGTTTTGCAGGAGGCCAGGACACCTGAAGAGAAACTGTATTTTTTTAGAAACGGTCGAGGGAGACCGGGAGAGGTCCGGCCGGGGTCGCCCAGGTGCAGGGGGCGCAGAACTCCACCTCATGAGAAAATGAAGGTGATTTATTACTACCGGCACCTATGGCTGGGTTAACCCAAGGGTGGGGACCCAGGAAGAAGAAAGCTCAAGTGTTCTCTTCGCTAACGCAAGAGAAAGAATTATCCTGTAGAGCGGAGATAGGTGGTAGGGAGATGAGGGCTTTGGTGGACACAGGAGCATCTGTGTCATTGATGAGAGAGGAAACATACAGGCGGGTGAAACGGAAGAGAAGGTTACGGGAAGCGGACATAGAGGTCACGCAAGCAGATGGAGCCCCCTGGAGATAAAAGGGATGGTGAGGCTCCCGGTGAGGATTGGGAGGGTGAAGAGCACCCAAATTTTTTTACGTAACCCCCGACCTGTGTAATGGAGGCAATCTTGGGAGAAGATTGGCTCCGGAGCCAGAGGGCCCAGATTGAGTTTAATCCTACTGTGTTGGTGGTGAACGGCGAGAGAACGCCATTGGGATGCCCACCAGAGGAAGAGATAACCATAGTGGTAGAGGAAGATGTAAAGTTACCTCCTAGGACCGCAGTGTCGGGAAGGGGTAGGTTAATGTCAGGAAAAAGGATATGGAGAGGACCTCTGCAGTTGGTCCCTGTAGAAGGAAAGGGCCTAGAAGATAACGAGGTAACCCTGTGCAAAACGGTAGTGGAGGCAGCCGAGTTGGTGCCCATAATGATGGTGAACCAGGCCCAAAAGACTATAAAGGTTAGGAGAGGGGAGAAGATAGGAAGAGCACTTCCCCTACGAACTCTGAAGCGGGTGAGATTCGAGAAGGAACGAAGGAAGCTAGTAGATCAAACAGAAGGAATCTTAGATGAAGATATATTAGCACCGGATCAATTTAGAACCAGAGTGGGGGGTCTGTTAAGGGACAATCGAGATGTGGTGGCCCAGTCAGACAAGGAGCTAGGTCAGACCCACACAGTCGAAATGAAAATCGACACTGAGACCACCCCCTGTGAAATTAAAACCCTACCGGACACCTATACATAAAAAAGACCCCTTGTAGAAGAGGCAGTAGAGGAAATGTTGAAGCTGGGATGATCGAAAGATCGATCTCCCCTTGGAGCTTCCCAATAGTAATAGTAGGTAAGAAAGATGGCGGGCACCGCTTCTGTGTAGATTTTAGAAAGCTAAATTCTTTATCGGGCCGTTGGGCGGTGCCATTGCCATTGATAGACGACATTTTGGCATTATTAGGGGAAGGCAAAGTACTTCTCTACGTTGGACTTGAGGTCCGGGTATTGGCAAGTAGCCCTGGATGAGGCTGACAAGGAGAAGGCCGCATTTGCGTGTCACCTGGGACTGTTTCAGTTCAGGGTGATGCCATTCGGTTTAGCTAATGCCCCGGAGTCTTCCAACAGCTAATGTCAATAGTGTTAGGAGGATACGAGAGCTTTGCCATGGCGTATTTGGACGATATCTTGATATTTTCAGAAACAGTGAAACAACATTTTTTTTCATTTAAGACAAGTGTTGGGAAGGTTAAGGAAACACGGCTTAAAAATTAAAATTGTCAAAGTGTCAGTTTCTGAAGGAAGAAACTAGGTATTTAGGTTTCATCATAAACGGAGACGGTATTAAGCCCGACATGGATAAGGTAAAAGTCATATGGGGAAATGCCAGAGCCTAAGACAGTGAGGCAGGTAAGAGGTTTTATAGGAGCTATAGGCTACTACCGACGCTTGTTCCGCATTTTCAAGAATTGCCATACCACTAGTAGCCCTGACGAAGAAATATGCTAGGTTCAAGTGGACAGAGGACTGTCAACGAGCATTTGATTCGCTAAAGGAACAGTTGACAACCGTCCCACTGCTGACATACCCAGACCTCAGCAAGCCCATGATATTATACACAGATGCCAGTGAGCAGTGTGTAGGGGCAGTACTTACCCAGCCGTGTCCTGATAAGGAAGGACCAGTGCCAGCATACCAGAGGAAGTACCGATATACTTCCTCTCCCATAAGCTCTCAGAGACACAACAGAGGTGGCCAGTAATAGAAAGGGAAGCATATGCCATCATGTATGCTCTCCAAAAACTGGACTACTATTTAAATGGTGCGGTCTTTACTATAAAAATTTATAGACCACAAACCTCTGCAGTACCTATTGCAGGCAGAGGGACAAATAATAAGAAAATTCAACAGTGGGCACTTAAGTTAAGTGGCTACCACTGTAAGATAGAGTATTTGGCAGGAAAGGAAAACACGTGCAGATTTGCTCTCAAGAATACCTATAAACAACTGGAAGAAAGATCTGTAAAGGTAGAACAGGGAGTAGATGATAAAGCCTATAGAATAGGAGTAATTAACTCTAATAAGCTAAAAGATCGCCCTATGTTAGAATCGGACGAAGAAGGGGACGCCCAGATAATAACCGATCCCTACTGGACAGAAGGAATTGAAAAGGAGCAAGCAGACAGTGAAATAGCTGCTCTAGAGAGAAGCTAGAAGGTGTAGAGATGATGCCCTGGGGACTTGTACCTCATTAAGCCCTATCTATAAAACTGGTAACCGCAGAATGTGCATATTAGAATTGTTTGAAGGGAAGGGGGAAGGAATCAAAAGAATCTGCCAAGTGGAGGTATTAACAAACACGGCATTACCACAAGCTATCAGTGTTTCAGACGGGGTGTGGGCAGTAGCCACACAGAAACATATCAGCTTGTCTAGGGTATGTGGGGGAGAATCCACAAGGAAATTAAGAATAAGGCCACCGTTATCCCTGGTGACGCTACCCATGGGATGTTCGGCGGTTGGGGTGTCCATTTCCTTGCCCCCCTATTACCTTCTGGAAGAAAGATATGAAGAAAAAGATTCACTCATAGAGATGATTGGTAGAGGCTTAGTCAATTGTACAGAATTATGGGAGCCGATAGTGAAGAGATTCTCTAATGTTACCTTAAATAAGATGCCAGTATTAATGAAGCCAATAGAAAAGATCGATATGGATCAATTAAGAGATAAGTTAAGTGTGTTGGGAAATGAAGGTGTGGCTTGGGAAGACGATGAGCAGATCGCGATAAGTTGGTCAATAGTAATGGGTACATTCCTAGTTATAACCATCATCCTGTATTAATATGGAAGATTAAGAGTAAGAGAAGATTAATTTTATTTTAGTCTAGTGAGCATGCAGCAACTTTTCAAAGGAGATGCGAACAGTGTTCCTTACTCAGACAGGACTGGCAAAGAAATTGCTGAAAGACCAACGGAGGAGGCTGGCATGAGACCACCATTTTGTATGCGTTTGACGGAAAAACCTCCCACAGCGGAGAGGAAAACATTGACCAAGAAGAACAAACCATAGTAAACACATCTGCTGAAAATTGAAAGAACATTACCCTTGCATGTAGAACAAAAGAAGATGAAAAGAACATTACATTGCATGTAGAACAAAAGAAGATGAAAAGAACATTACCATTGCATGTAGAACAAAAGAAGATGAAAAGAACATTACATTGCATGTAGAACAAAAGAAGATGAAAAGAACATTACCCTTGCATGTAGAACAAAAGAAGATGAAAAGAACATTACATTGCATGTAGAACAAAAGAAGATGAAAAGAACATTACCCTTGCATGTAGAACAAAAAAAAAAAAAAGATGAAAAGAACATTACATTGCATGAAAAGAATATTACCCTTGCATGTTAGAAAGTAGAATAGAATTGCATGAGACAAATGCATGGTGCATGTTAAATGATGTAATTGGGTTTAGGTGTCATTTACGGGTAAATGACAAATCGGTTAGGGGAGGATTGTGGCACCCTGCATTATTAGAAAAACTAAAAAAAGAAATATTCATAGAAATATGATTTAATTTTTTTATTCGGTTTATTAACCAGTTGTTAGTTTTTTTAGACGAAGAATAATTGAGTTTCGAGAATAATTCTCTAATTGTACTTAGACGATCCTAAGGAAGAAAAAAAGAAGGAAAAAAAGAAAAGAAAAAGAAAAAAAAAAGAAAGAGGATGAGTAATGCAAAAGGCCGGTCATTAGCGAAAAACAGGTGTAAAGAGGTATCTAGGCCAACATCGCTTGACCGAATTCCAAAAGACAATGGAAATTGTTATTTGGAGAAATAGAATTAAAGGTAATTAAAAGAAAGAAAGAAAACAGACTTGGTAAAAGTGTATGAACCTATGTACGATTGATAAAAATGTCGGTCAAAGCATCTGGCCTACTTTTGTGTAGAAGACTCATTATCAATTTGGAGAAATGGGATTTTTAGAACAATGGAAAACGAAATATTAATCGGAGAAAGGTGTCTTTTGGGATGAGAAGGTGACCGCTGAATTGTATACAGATTCTGACCTGTTAAAAATTAGAACCCCCAATGATGATGAAGTGAAGACATTTTCAATTCAGATAATTAAGATTTTTGACTATCAGGTCTGAGCAAAAACAAAGAGGTGAAAACAATTGTTCTTGGCTCACAGAAAGCGCCAGCGAGACGGAAAAAAAATCTTCCTGAAGTCACATCTAATTAGCGGCGGCTGTTTTGACAGAAACCAGGAAAGGTCTTGTCATTTTTCGGCCAAAAAGCGGTTACGTTTGATATTTAGCAAAGAGGAGAAAAAGAATAAGCCGACGTTAAGACCCATTGGTCTCATTGGCCAAAAACGGTCACCTGATATGCGGGAAAGAGGAAAAGAATTGCAGGCCAGACAAGAAGAAGAGCTGCAGGCCAGACAGGCCAAGAATTTCAGGCCAGACAGGAAGAAGAGCTGCAGGCCAGACAAGCAGAAAAGCTGCAGGCCAGACAGGCAGCAAAATGCAGGCCAAACAAGCAGATGAGTTCAGCCCGGACGGCAGCGAAAGGGTCCACCTCCGACGGCAGAGAGAAGAGTTGCAGGCCAGACAGGCAGTAAAGTTGCAGGCCAAACAAGCAGATGAGTTCAGCCCCGGACGGCAGCGAGAAGGGTCCACCTCAGGACGGCAGAGAGAAGAGTTGCAGGCCAGACAGGCAGTAAAGTTGCAGGCCAAACAAGGCAGATCAGTTCAGCCCCGGACGACAGAGAGCTCAGATCACCTCAGATGGCAGAGAGAAGAGTTGCAGGACGGAAGAAGAAGAAGTTACTTGCAGTTACGCATAGAAGAAGTTGAAATCAAACCAAGCCCAAGAACAGAAATTGTCTCAAACCAAATCGAAGTGAAGAAATACGTCCAACTCAAGCCGAAGAGAAGAATCAGCCGTGAACGACTGGTAGAGATTAGCCCAGTGTCAAAACTAAACCACACCCGACACACAAAATTCTAGAGAGTAGGCAACTCAAGTCTTTAAGTTGTATGATAGAAGCTTGGTGCCACAGTCCACAAAGTGGGTCGGAAGTAAGAATAATTTTTTATGTAATCGAACATTAGATATAAAAGGTTGTTACCCTTTTTTATCAGTAATTTTGGTCTCGTGAGTTTTTTTCTTTTACTTGTGTTTTGCCACCCCGTCGACTCAGCTTGCATACGGCCCCAATCCCTGTTTGATCCCGTCTGTCTAAGATCTAATCACAACGTGGGTAGGCAGACCGGAGATCAGTACAGTTACCCTAGTAACCAGGTGTTGGAAGCGAGTTGGGAAAGGCGAGGCTGGTAATCATCTAACCAAGAGGTTGGAACGTCACACTTGGAACAGCGAGGAGCGACGTCACAGTTGGCGCCGTGATCAAAGGATTCGACCCTGGACCAAGTGCCGTCACAGTTGGTAAATCTCTGATTGCATAAACAATATCAGGGGCTGAGAAAATTTGTTGTTGAAAATTAAGATAATTATAATTAATGACTAAAACATAAGACTACCTTTTTACCAATCAGTTTAAAAATAGGATTTGTCAAAGAGACAGTTGAAGTGGTGGGTTTAGATGAGATACTAAGAGAGGAGAAATTACCTCCACACATTCAGAAGTAATGGTGTGAGGCATAAATAAGAGAAGGAATGAGTTATATGAGCAGGACGATACCAGTAGGAAGAAGGGATCTCCCAAATTTGGAGAGATAATTAATATTGTGAACCAGACAACAAAGAACTCTTGTTCAAAGTGATACAAAAATCTGGGGAATCCCCAAACACCATCAGCAACCACTCTGGTCTTGAGTTGAATTCAATATAAGCAGAGCATTTAAGCAACCTAGAGTGCAGATAGAAAGAGATGAGACAGTTGCAAAGAGCAGATGAAAGTGCTACTGAGATCCATGTGGTTTGCTGTCAAGAGAATCCTTGACTTTGATCCCTGTTCCAAGTATTAGCAGCAATAGGCAAAGTGTCACTGTGAGCAAATACAGGCGATCACATTATTGAATTAAGTAGACCATGTGACCATAGAGGAAATGCATAAGTAGGAAGTCATGTGAAGTCTAAATGATCGTTATTTCTAGTCTATCCTCTATTACTATTCAAATCACTATTTCTATTCTATCCTCTATTACTATACAGACAGCTATTCTCTACTGTATTCACTATACTATTTCTCTATTCAGATCACTATATGGATTACTATTTGAGCGGTATTATTGAGCAAGTACTATTAGAGGCACAATGGAGTAATGGATAGTGGCAGAGTGAGGAATCAGAGAGCTGAGTTCGAATTCCAGTCGAATCCATTACATTTACTTACATGCTAATAACCTTGGGAAAGGTATGAATCCTCTTCTTTCCCCAGCTATGGGTAAATAGCAGGACAGACTGGGTTCTATAGCCTTGGGCAGCAACTGGTCGACTGCAGAAAGAAATGGCAACCTACTGTGGGAAAAAAATCTGCTTCATCAGTCATGTATCACCATGTATACATGATCGCCTAAGCGTGTATAACGCACAGCACATAACTGACATAACTGACTGACTATTAGTGCAAGATTATTCAAAAACGTCTGACACCAGTATTATTCAACAGCATACTATAGTCATATCTGTGATTACAAAGTCTCTACTACAACAAGCATTACAAAAGTGACAAAGTATTCGTTGACATCACAAAAGTGGTGACAAGGATTTGCAAGGATCCCTTGAACTTACACAAAAATTTGTTCAGCAGAGTTCAGTAAAATGGAAGACCTAAATGCTATCATGGTTCAAATGTTGGCACTGCAGAAGCAACAACAAGAACAGTTGCAGCAACAACAAGAACAACATTTGCAGCAGCAATAAGCAACAACATGAACAGCAATTAAAATTGCAACTTACATGATACACAGAAGTTTTGGGAGTTGTTTACCAAAACCATGGAAGGAAAAACTTCAGATTCATTCACTCCAGATGCTATTACTAATTCAATCAGCAAATTCGTGCACAATCCAGATGAAGGGATAACTTTTCCAGCTTATTATAGAAGATATGACAGGATCTTCAAAAGGGATTGTTCGCATTGGAACGATGAAAAGAAAGTTCAGTTATTATTAAGGAAATTGTCCCTTGCGGAACATGAAAAATATGTGAATTATATTTTGCTGAAAAATCCAGGAGAGATAAATTTTCAGGAATTTTTTTTAATTCTATCAAAAATTTTTGGTGATAGGAGTTCATTATTTAATACACGGTGACAATGTCTTAAGTTAGTAAAGTCTGATGATGAAGATTTTGTCAATTATGCAGGAGTCGTGAATTGAGAATGTGATAAGTTCAAGTTAAAAGAATTAACTCCTGATTTATTTAAATACCTGATATTCGTACAGGGTTTAACTTCTAATAAGGACACGGATATAAGATCCAGGATACTTGCTAAATTAGAAATGGATTCCAAATTAACTCTCTGGAAAATAGCAGAAGAATGTCAACATATTGTGAATTTTGAAACTCGATATTGCAAGAAAGACAACTCACAAGTACATAGTGCCTGACCATCTAAGAGAAAAAACTACAAATATATTCCAAATCCTAACAGAACAGGAAAAAAAAGACTATAACCCTCCCCAATATCTAATATTTGGCATAGTTGTGGAGGTAAGTATTTTAAAAGTGATTGTTTTTTCAAGAACAAAAAATGGTATGAATGTGGGAGATTAGGACAGAAAAGCACATGTTGGAGATACAAAAAAATGGAGAAAAATAAAACGTATGTGAACATGATAAATAAAAAGGTAAATTCACAAAACATCTCAAAAGAGGAAATTTGTTTTTGTGCAAATTAATGATGTAAAAATAAAATTGCAACTAGATACAGGATCTGATATCATTATCATAAATGAACAGACATGGAGAAAAATGGATAAACCCAGTTTATTGACTTCTGATAAAGTTGTGTATAGAGTCTTAGGAAAGAAATTGAATTTTTGGGGTGTATTCAGCTGTAATGTTTCTTTTGTTGGAAAAACAAAAAAGAATACTGCTAATTTGTTTAGGATAGACTGAATTGCATTATTTGATCCTTGGGACCTTCCAATTAACCCTTTTTGCAAAAAGATAAATGTTGTTATGACCAGTACCAATATGGCAACTGAAAAATTAAAAAATGAACTGAAAAAATGTTTTCCAGAAGTTTTCTCAGAATGTCTAGAGACATGCATAAAAGCAAAAGCTAAAAAGGAGTGTAACTTTTGCGGCATTAAATCTAATTAATAATGAATTGGATAGACTAGAAAAATCAGGTGTGATATCAAAAATAGACTATTCCAAATGGACATTATCACCATATGTACTGATTTTTCAATGGGGTTTAATGAAAGTTTAAAACAACTACCCATTACCAAGGCCAGAGAAAATTTTTGACAAATTGATTGGAGGTAAATATTTTTCTAAATTGGACCAAACTGTCAGGTTACACTGCATTCCAACTGCCTGCTTAGGAAGTCTCGCAGGTTAGTATTTATGAAGGAGGAAGAGTTCATTCTAATGTAGACATGTCACCATAACACAGTAGTACAAGTACTAGTGGATGAAGACTGCTCAAAACTATTAGCAATTACCACTCATAAAGAGTTATACAAATTCATCAGACTTCCTTTCAATATTAAGGTAGCATCAAGCATATTCCAACAGATTATTGTTACCATGCTTGCCAGTTTGGATTGTGCTCAAGCATATTTGGATGACGTACTTATTAAAAGACCCAAAAGCAACATACTGAAGACATAAAGAAAGTATTTGAGAGAATTAAGGAATATGGTTTTAAGATCAGTGAAGGAAAATGCAAATTGTTTATGTCCAGACTTAAATATTTAAGAAAAATTATTGATGAGAACGGTACAAGACTGGATTCTTCAAGAGCAAACGCAATAAAGGATATGCCTGCTCCAATAAATGTGACAAAGTTACAAGCATTTTTAGGATTTGCTAATTATTATCATATATATATATATACCAAACATGCACAAATTAAGAGCACCCTTGAATAACATGCTTAAGAAAGATGTAAAAATGGAATTGGACAGATAAATGTCAAAATGCTTTCAAAGTGATCAAGAAAGTTTTAATATTGGATTTGTCACTAGCTCATTTTGACCATAAATTAAAGATTGTGGTTGCATTAGATACAAGTGATTCTCATATCAGAGCAGTGATACTTCACAAATATGAGGACAGAACAACTAAACCAATAGCTTATGCTTCAAGGTCATTGATTGCAGCTGAAAAAAGCTACAGCCAAATTGAAAAGAAAGCACTGGCCATCCTCTTTGCTATGAAAAAGTTTCATAAATTCATACATGATAGAGAATTCATACTACAGAGAGACCATTGTCCATTACTGTTGATATATGGATCAAAAAAGGGTGTTCCCACACAAACAGTGAATAGACTGAAGCGCTGGGGAACTATCCTATTGAACTATAATTATAAAATGGAGTTTCTACCGCCCAAAAAATTAAGTCATGCAGACAGATTGTCTAGACTAATACCAAGATTCTGCGAACCACTTGAAGACACAGTAATTGCAGCAATAAGGGCTGAAAATGAAATTATTAATGTACTATACTGTAAGAGAACTGCCCATAACATAGGAGGAAATAAGAGTCAAGTCGGAAAAAGATGACTTTATAATGAAAATGAAGAAGCAATTAAGATTTAAAGGAAAAAATATTACTGGAAATAATACATTTTCATTATGTAATGATATACTTATGTATGCAGAAAGAATTGTGATACCAATATCATTGCAAAAACATATGTTAAAAGAATTTCACATAGGACATCCAGGAATTTCTAGAATGAAATCCTTAATAAGGTGTTATACTTAGTGGCCAAAAATGGATCAAGATATCGAAAATTTAGTGAAATCATGCAGAGGTTGTGCTCTGACAGTAAAGTCACCACCTATCAAAATTCAACCTTGGCTGAATATAGACTTCTCAGGACCATTAAACAGAGCATATTATCTAGTGATAGTTACACTAAATGACCAGAAATATGTAGAAGATCAACTACCATGGTAGCAATAAATTTCCTACACAAGGTTTTTGCAAGATTCGATGTTCCTGACTCTCTCATTTCAGATAATGGGACTCAATTCATGTTTAGTGAATTTAAGCAATAGAACATATCCCAACTCCCCCCTTATCACCCAAGATCAAACAGACAAGCAGAACAGTTTGTCAATACGTTTAAAAGGGCACTAAAAATGAGAGAGAGGAGTCAGATGATGCTACAACAATTTTTGAGTGTTTACAGAATAACACTAGACCTGAACACCATGCCTGGAATGTCGCCTGCAGATGTTTGCCAGAAAGATTAAGTCTGTATTTAACAAATTACTACTAGAATTAAAGATGAGGACATCAAGGAATCAAAATAATATAAATAAATATTTTAAACCTGGTGATAAAGTGTTTTTTAAAATGTACCAATGTGGAAAAGAATTCTGGGAAGATGGTATTATTAAAAACTGGATTGTCAAAATGATATACATGGTAGAGAGACAAAAATGGGAACATAGGCGACAACTTAATCAGTTAAAACAGAGATTCACTGATTTAATAAGTCCACAAAAAGAGGTACCAATGGAAATATTGTATGACATGTTTGATGTACTCATGCCACCAGAATTTAGTGAATCAAGGAGGTACAGAAAAAGAAAAAGAACAGCAACAGAACATTTGAATATTGAACCGAAGCTGAAGAAATATAGACTCCAGAGGAAGTCATTTCAAAGGGGAGGTGTCATATAAGTATAAAATGTTGTTGCCGACACTTGAGTTTGAACATAGATTGCCAGTGAGCAAACACAGGCGATCCCATTATTGAATTAAGTAGACCACATGACCATAGAGGAAACACATAAGTAGGAATTGACCCAGGATTGACCAAGGGGTATGGTGTTTACCAGAAATAATTGACCATCTTGTATCAGGTTGCACAGTGTTACCACCAACTGAATATAAAACTCGGCATGATAGAGTGGGCCAATATCTGCACTGAAAAATATGTCATTTTTATGGGAAGGAAAATACAAGAAATTGGTATGAACATCACTCAGACCCAGTTACAAAGATAGTATCTGCAACAATTTTATGAGACTTTATAATACACACAGACAGAACAATCAAAGCTAATCGCCCAGACATTGTAATCAGAGACTACAAAAACAGAATGTGCTTTCTTATTGACATGGCAGTCCCTGAAGATTGTAATGTATCTTTGAAGATCTTCAAAAAACTATCAAAATACAAGGATCTTGAAGTGGAGATCTTAGAAATGTGGCATGTGAGAAAATCAATAATTCCAGTTGTAGTTGGAGCCCTCAGATTGATTGGAAAAGGTTCCGATAGACTCATTGAAGGGATTACTGGTAGCCTATGCCTTAAAGAAATACCCAAGATTACAAAAACAGAATGTGCTTTCTTATTGACATGGCAGTCCCTGAAGATTGTAATGTATCTTTGAAGATCTTCAAAAAACTATCAAAATACAAGGATCTTGAAGTGGAGATCTTAGAAATGTGGCATGTGAGAAAATCAATAATTCCAGTTGTAGTTGGAGCCCTCAGATTGATTGGAAAAGGTTCCGATAGACTCATTGAAGGATTACTGGTAGCCTATGCCTTAAAGAAATACCCAAGATTACAAAAAACAGAATGTGCTTTCTTATTGACATGGCAGTCCCTGAAGATTGTAATGTATCTTTGAAGATCTTCAAAAAACTATCAAAATACAAGGATCTTGAAGTGGAGATCTTAGAAATGTGGCATGTGAGAAAATCAATAATTCCAGTTGTAGTTGGAGCCCTCAGATTGATTGGAGAAGGTTCCGATAGACTCATTGAAGGGATTACTGGTAGCCTATGCCTTAAAGAAATACCCAAGATTACAAAAAACAGAATGTTAAATCTTATTGACATGGCAGTCCCTGAAGATTGTAATGTATCTTTGAAGATCTTCAAAAAACTATCAAAATACAAGGATCTTGAAGTGAAAAATTTCAAAAATGTGACATATGAGAACATCAATAATTCCATTTGTTGTTGGAGCCCTCAGATTGATTGGAGAAGGTTCTGATAAACTTATTGAAGGGATTCCTGGTAGCCCGTGTTTTAAAGAAATATAAAAAATTTTGTACACAAGTACAGCTCACACATTACAAAGAGCTTTATCTATGTAAAATGTGTGTGATGTTAAGTTTCTTATTTCTTTTTTTTTTACACAAATAATTAATGGAAAATCTCTTGAAACAATTTCTGACCTTATATCTCTGGAAGGAAATGTGTATAAAATAGTAATCAAAGCAAATAATGATAATAATAATAATAATAAAATATGAGGGTCAGCTGGAAAGTTCATAAGCCAGCCAGAATACAAAGGCAAGCAGACATACTTAGATGGTAGATCAAAAGACATGCAAGTACGCCAGAATACAACACCTAGTCAACCAGCTGTTGTATACAGGTACACTTGAATGTCTCCCAGTCCACCAACCAGTGGGTCTATTTACATGTACATCCCGGTTAGCCTATGAACTTTCCACCCTAGTAAAATTAGAAAATTCAAAGAGTGAGGGAAAAAAAATAATACTACAGAACAGACATTTTATGTTAGTGATTTCAAGAGTTAAAAATTAGGCTTACATGTGAAGACACATTCAGAACAAAATCTACTATGATCAATCGTTAAGTCTCTTGGGGATTGGAGACACTTATGAAGAGGTCTGGAGGGGTTTTAGATTTTTTTATGGTTAGAATAAACCTCCTATTTTCCTGCATGCATGGGATTCAGAAGTCACTCAGATAAGAAAAAATATGCTTACCAAGTTAAATTTATAGCCAGATTGAAGAACAAATTTCAAGATATTTTTTTTTGCTCTCTCTGAAACCATTCCCTGAAATGACCAGCAAGATTGCAAATACAATAAATGCAGCTATCAGTAGACAAATATTTTAAAAATTAGTCAAAAATTAAAAAATACATGCTAAGTACAACTGCAACAAGTAAACTTGGACAGGAAAGAATAAAATTATTAATAACATGGCGCTTCATCGCAAGTATTATTAAAACAGAATAACAATATTAATAATAATAGATAGATACACTGCAGTAAGAAGTCTGAATTCTACAATTATTAAGTAGAATAATAATATTAATGATAATAGTAATAATAGTATGGTGCCCCATAGCAAGTAGTAATTAATGATTGAGGTAAGAGAGGTGGGGTTAGGTATAATCATTAGCTTTGAATATATGTGTTAGGGTAGAGTGAGTTAGGGAACTGACAGTATCTATTATCTTGAATTAGTATAAGTTCAAATATCCTCTATCAAAATAAAATTGAGCAGAGAATTAACATTATTTGAACTTTTTTCTCTGTGAAAAAAGACAATGTACATTGTACAAGAAATATGGTGAAATATGCATACAAATGTTCAAATTTTTGTCATTGTGTTTAGATTAGCAAAAAATGATATATATATTTACACATTCAAAAATAAATACACTTAATAAATAAATATCAAGTACAGAATAAACAAAATAAAATAAAACAAAATAAAATTAAATAAGAAAACAATATAAGAACATTTTCTCTTCCATTGAAACTTTGTTCATGTTACTTGACCAAAAAGAATCAGAAATGATCACTGGAACATACCCTACCCCAAGATACTTTATTCATATTCCTCCCACTGAACTATTTCATATTGTTGTATATTTTTTAGAGGTTACTGCAAAGGCTAAATGCATGTAAAATTCAAAATCATACAAAAATAAGAGAGATGTGATGTTCACCATAGAAACTACTCTGACAACTATTGAAATCCCTTTTGTTAAATTTTTTCTGTGCATGTAGAGATTTTTATTCATAACTGATTTTATGTGCTCAATATGACCTTGGTAAAAGCTTTTGCTTTTTAAGGGCTCAACTTCAGGATATTGATTTGAGAGTGTGAAATTTATCAGTGAATCAAAATAAATATAGCATAAAGAGAAATGAAACTTGATGAAAAATATTACTTCTTAACTGCAATTTTAACTCCATAATTCTGTATATTTATTCACATAGATTTAGCCTCTATATTTTTACATGAAATCATTAATTGTTTGTTGTTTTTTGTTTTTATTTTTTGTGGGTGGGGTCAATTTTTACATAAGATTATACAAATCTACTTAATATTTGTCATTTTTATTTCTCTAAAAATGGAAAAAATAATCCAGTTCAATAAGTCTGAAATAAAATTTTTTAACAAGATTTGGGAACACCCATATACACACATTCTATTCTTGATCTAATGATTTTTAGTTTGCCTACTTCACAACTACTAAGAAGAGCCTTCTTACATTTTTCAGAAAGATACTTTGTAACTTACCCAATAGGACAAAATCTGCCAAATGTTAGTGTTTTCCCATTCTACCAGTGTGACTACAGAACCACTGAACAAAGGTGGATTAATAAAGAAATATTTTTCATCAACAAGTTCAAACCAATACTTAATTCATTGCATAAGAAGATTCTACCAAATTTTCCTTACCATAAGCAACATATATAGCCAGTTACACCCCTTCACTTTTTCCATTTGTTCAAAGCATAAGTATCAACACATGGAGATAACTCTTTGAAAAGCTAAGTGAAACCGGTTAAAGAAAAAAAGTAAAACAACAAATTGTTTTTCTAGGAAAAAACACTGAAAATTCAATTTTTACAAAGTTTTACTTTTAATATAATACATATATTATAAATAAATATAACTATTAGGTGCTTTTATTAATTCTTATTTTATCTATACAACAAGTTTTTGTACAGAATCTTTCTAACAATTTCCTTTTTTTACCAATATATATATATATATATATATATATATATATACACTACTTTTATCAAGATCTCTTTCTAATTTACAAATATATTTCACTAAACATGTCAGCTGAACCTGAGCAAATGCTCAGATTTGATTGACAGGTCTAGTGAAATATAAAAGCAAAAAACAAAACAAAAAGTTATCTTCTGTGCAGGGGCTCCAAGCATCACATCACAAAACAAATTGCCACAAAAATGTAAAATCTTGAATGTTGCCACTAAAAAAAGGATGAACCTGAGAGCCTACACCTATTAAATCACTGATATAAAAATGCCTGCCTTACAAGGCAACAAGCAGTTTGACTCAACACCCTGACCTCATCAAATGGTTGCTGACCCATCTACACATCTCACCATCAAATTCAACCTTGAAGATAAATGGATCAACTCTGCCAACAACACCCCACTCATGCAATCCATATGCCTTCACTAATCCACTCCAGGCCTTTCTCCTGACACCATCTGCAACCTCAGTCAACTGATCTGATGGACTTACCAACAACATCCTTCCTTTACTAACAGCAACTAAAGAACCACATATCAACAATTTTATCATATTTCCACACAACTATGTATATATTCTGAAAATTAGTCAGTAAGCACTATTAAAAGTTGAATCCTTTTGTTTTTTCCTTTCCAACCATAGACGTTATAAGAACTGGTGTCAGAAGTGTGCATGAAGGGAAATGGACTATTCAGGTCTTAATCACACTAAACTCCTTGACTTCATCAAGGAACAGAAATCAGAATTATTAAAGATAAAATCCAGTTCAACATGTCTAGATGAATCACTGCTCAATGAAATACAAACCTGAACAACATTTTGACCACCCTAAAATCTGCCAACACTGACAACCCTGCTGACTATGAGCTCATGATGTGGCAACTGTCCCTACGTGATACCATGAATAACATAAAAACTTTCAACCCTGGTAATGATGTGAATCTTTTCATTACTTACCTAAAGAAGATCTACACCAAGCCAGAACTTGCCATCTACCCTAGGATAGAAGAGGAATTTATCAGAATTTTCAAAAATTGCTCATTGAAGGCATTTTCCAATAAATGGTAGTTTTTTAGCATGATACATCCATCTTCAAACTACTGAAAACCTACCTTGTAGCCACCCATAGCAGCCAGATGACCACCTTCCAACATCTCAGTTGAGCTTGGGACTTACAATGGTAAGACAGCAAAAAATTGACAGATTTCGCTAGCCAACCCGAAAACCCAATCAGAAAGGCCACTGTTAACATAAAGGCCAAAAACAAGGCAGACAACACTTCAGAAATATTTACCAACACTGTCTTCTCACTCATGGTAACAATATTGATGATTGAGTAAGTCAAAGATTGCACACTAAATATATACCCCTATTTAGTCAAAACAATGGATTGCAATGATAACAAGTGATGCCCAACAGTGCCCCAACTATGGTATCAAAACAGATGACTCAATGTGCCACAACATCATTGCATACCACACACACAAACCACAACAATCAAGTTAACCTAAGAAGGTGCTAGCCTACTCAAGGTAGCCACTACAAAGAACAGGCAGGCAGTTGACCCACTAGAAAGTGCAAACAAAAGCCACCACACCACACAATGCAAAATCTATCCTCAATCAAAATTACCACCAGACAGGCAGAGACAGTAACTGAAATCAGGAAACTGATATATGCAGAAACTATAAAATGTGCTATGCATATTTTCATGGATGCAACTGTCCAGACTGACACCTACTTCTCACTCAGGCTCATATTGCAGCAATAGAAGATGAAATACCAATTAACACCTTTTCTCCTATCAATGAGATGGATTTTCAGTATGGACCAGACAAGATGTGATGGCTCATCCACCTTTTCCAATATAGCAATGCTACACTCTGGATGCTCTATGTGAATTGTGCCAGTATTATGACTGCATGATGAAGCAAGGAAGCACATGACCCATACTGACATCCATGTGAAGTGAATCCATGGTAGCATTAAGCCCCCATTTATGAAGTAAATTGTGACATTGTCATTAGTAATCATGACTGACCAATTTTCAAGTGAATCAATGTGTTGGTGACAACCTCCACTGTACTGGTCCTGATCAGTCAAAGCACTCTCAGCCAAAACTCACTCTACTCATATTTAATCAACAACCAGAACACAACAGTTGAATTCAGATGCCACTCATATCTGGTTGTACAACACTCACAGCTGAAGTAATACCAGCTACCTCCAACCCTGCAGATGGGGCTCAAACCACCACCAGCAACAAGAAACACAGCCCACCATCTAGACACTATGTCAAAGTTGAACTGGCTTAAACAAAGCATGGGTCTATTGTTACCCAATTATACAAACCCTGATGAATTGGAAACCACAGTAAATCTATTTGTCTGCTATGCTGAAATCCTTGATACCAAAAGTGGCAAAACAGGCACTTTCATCAGACTGTTTGTATACCAACCAATGTCCAGTCCCATAGCCAAAAGCAACATCCAATCAACCACAAAGCTGATATTGATGTTGAAATAACTGAACATGAGGCACATGCAATAAAATGGGCCATATCAAAGTTCAACTACTTCCTACATAGCTGCACCTTCATCATATTCACTGCCAAGTGGTCACTAACCAGTGTGAATTCAACAATGCCAAGATTCGATGGTGACAGGAGGAGATTTCTTCCTACAAGTTTGTTTGGGAATTCATCATGGGCCAACATGCTCAACAAAAGCCATGGTCAAAAGAAGAGCAACATGCTGACTGACCCCACAGGCAAAGCATTCAAAATTCAAGCCTCTGGCATGTATATTTACATTTCATCATGGTGTCTTGGTGGAATCAACAGCTAATCCCTGGGACACATACACTACAAACTACCTGATGAGCATATTACAGATGCATTATTTACCTATCATTCCACATCAACTATAACCAGTGAGAAAATTAGAGGCCACATTAATATTGCACCCAATCAGTTAACTGATGACACACTATCAAGAATTATCAGAGCTCTCCAGACAAATGACTTCAACAAGAAACTTCATAATGATCCTGATCACCACTAAGCTCCTCTTCTCATGAAACACATCCACTAATTCTATCTGGAACTTTGCTACTCTATCTTGATGATTAAAGATAGTAAACATCCACCAAAATTAGTCATGCCATACAAACTCCACACCAAATATCTATATCAAGTCCATGATTGCATCAACCACTCAGGTGTCACATGTATAGATGAACTTCTATCCAGCTTCTATCGTAACATCAATCTTATGAAATATATGCTAAATGAAAATGTAACTATGGCAAACACCAATATTGACTATTTGTTATGATAAATATGAAAAAAGACCATTTGATCATCTACATCGATTTCATCACAATGCCCATCTCAAAGGGTAAGCACCATATCCTTGACTGTTTCAGTTGACATTTCACTGTCATACCTTGTACCACAGACTGTGCAATTGACGCTGTTCATGGACTTTACACCTTTTTTCTTTGCCATCATATCCTCTGACAGTGGAACCCACTTCACAAGAAAGGTGTTCAGAAATTTTTGAGAGCTGACATCGAACACACAAAGATGAACACTGTTCCTGACGGCTACAAAACTCTGGTAACATTGAGCAACAACATCACACAATGAAAAATGCTCTCTACATGCCGTGAAAACAGAAATTGTGAGTGGACCAACATTCTCAAATCTGTTGTTTATTCTATGAATGCTACTATATACAGCGCTACTGGTGCATTCCTTCACTACATCATTACTGGTCGACAACCCAACATTGGTTTACCCAAACTACCACATAACAAACTCACAAACCACAGTCCTATGGTTTATGGCATGCAAATTAATGCCTTACTGACACAAGTTCCCCAATGCATTGCTTTGGCTAACAATGAAGACAACTGCAAACTGGATTTCAAATTGAATCAACTTATATACAAGGACCCAATACCAGTTGGCAACAAAATGCTACTCAAACAGCCAGGGTTCACTTGTCTCACCTGCTTTAGATTGGCATCTTTGAGGTCACCAAAACTAAAGACAAACTAATTCAGATCAGAAAGAAAAATGGGAAAACTGACTGGATCCACCATGCTCACATTCGTCAACTTAAACTGCAACCAAAACACTTGTCTTGCATTAACCTACACCCTCCACTATGTCACACCTATCAACCCAGTCAGGAACCATTGTCACTATTTCTGTCTGGGGTCCATGGAACAACACATCCAGATCTATAGTTATTTCTAAAACACTACCCGAATAGAAAAAAAACAATTCTGAAAAGGTCAACAAGAGGGCAGATCCCAATGCATTTCAAATATTTAATTATGCAATAATTTCTTTTGCCCAGACAGACATCCTCGCACACATTCAATACACATGAATCATAATGAAATCCAGGGAAACTATTATACTACTTTTATCAAAATCTCTTTCTGATTCACAAATGCATTTCCCTAGACATGTTGGCCAGATAATAAAGAAAAAAATTTTTAAAAAATGTCTTCTGCGCATGGGGCTCTGATCATCACATCTGGTACACTAAACAAATCCCCACAAAAACCTAAAATACAGTAGCTAATCATGAATGTTGCTGCCAAAAAAATGGATGAGCCTAGGAGTCTGTATCAATTAAACCACAGACATAAAAATACATGCCACAATGACAACAGGTAGTTCAGCTTAAACCTTAACTATCATAAATTGTCAGCCTATCTACACACCTCATTGGTTTTTAATTGAAGATAAATAGATGAACTCTGTCAATAACACCCCACTTGTGGTACCATATGAATTCATTAATCTACTCTAGGCCTTGCTCCTAACAGCAACTGCAAGTTCAGTCAAATGACCCACTACCCACACCCCACCTTATCAAAAGCATCCTTACACTTAATCTCTTCACTTACCAATAGCAACTAAAGAACCTCATATCAACAATTTTGTCATCTTTTCACACAACTATGTATATATGCTGAAAATTGGCCAATAAATGCTATTGAAATTTGAATCCTTTTTGTTCTTTCCTTTGGAACCATGCTCTTGTTATAATATATATATATATATATATATATATATATATATATATATATATATATATATATATATATATATATATATATACATTGTGTGTATTTGGACAGGAATTACACCCAATATATTTGCAAATTCATTGGCTTTATTGAAGAATGTATCTCTGAAAATAATAAAATATATAACTAAAACCTTCACCCATAGACTCATATATCTTATCTCTGACTACAAAGTGTAATATGTTTTTTTCTTGAAGTTAGAGCATTTTAATTATATAAAATAAATGTTTCTATGATGTACAGTTTTTGCAGTGTAATGTTAACAAATAAATATAACCACAAACAGAAACCTCATCATTAGGATATAAACTTTCAGGGACACTCTACTTACCCAATACATAGAAGTATAATCAAAAATAAAAAGGTTATCCTTATTTGTTCCTATGATTTCTGTTCTTTCTTTAGATTTAATAGTCATCAAGTTATTTGACATATTTATATTTATATTCATAAAATATAAAAATCTTAAATATTACCATAATTTTTATGACATGAGGAAACTATTAATGATATAGGAAGAATATTACCTGTTAATGTACATAAAGTCATTTACTACTAATTCCCTTTAGGGCAAAGGGAAGGTGGAGTTTTGGCCTACAGAAAAGTGAGAATGAATGATATAAAGAATAAAGCAACATCATTGAGCAATTTTTAATACAATTTAATAACAGCACTGGTAATAATTAAGTGTAAGAGAAAAGGTGTTCTTAGAGGGGTTAAGGAGACACTTTACAGAATCTAGAGAAATAAAGAGTTTGGGAAAACATATATCTGTCTATGTATGTATGTATGTATGTGCATAATTATATATGGATAGACATAATTCACTTTGGAAGTTTCTTTTTCTGTAGTCATTGTAGTTAGGTGATCAGGCAAGTATTTTATCTCACATGTGTCAATCTCTTAGTATAACATAAATATCTGAATGATCACTGCTTTCTTCTGTGTGATGTGAGTAAGTGAAACATGCCATGTATGCTCCTGTATTTACTTGCTGTGGGTACTCTTGCATGCACTCCTATGTGTCTTATTGACACTCTTGTTGATGATTGTGCTATTTTCTTCATCAGTCATGGATGCATTTTTGTTTGCTTCTAAAGGTTTTCTGACTTGATCAACCCTTGTCACAGGAACTCAGTGATTTGGGGATTAATGTTTTATTAGTGGTGCGATGGTGTCCTTCAACAAAACTATATGTCTTGAATTGTGCCATGGATTTAACTAAACCTGAATATATTTGCTGTCAATAGAGGTATCTCTCCATGCATTGTGTTCATCAACCAAGAGATGTGGGATAAATATGAGGGAACCTGTGACTGCAGTAAATGGTAAAAAAACTGATTCATTAGGTGTGCTCTCTATACCTAGCAGAACGATTGGTATTGTGTTTATCTATGACTCTTTATGAGTTATTATGCCTGTTTTCAGTGTGCGGTGAGCTCTTTCAGTCAAGCCATTAATTAGAGAATGATATGAAGTAGTTCTTAATATGTAGAGGCCTACTACTTTTGACAGTTCTTGAAACAATCCACTTTCAAATTGACTCACTCTGTCAATAAGGACTTTTCAACCTTAGTAGACTTCGATCTAAACATCTAACATATATTATTTACATTGTTTGGACTGTTGTCCTCATCTTTATTGTCATATTCATGATGTTTTGGCTGTAAATAATGTAAATAATTACAATACCTCATCTCAGAAATAGAGACAGATTTAACATACATGCAGCACATCTCAGAACTTCAGTATGCTGATGACAATTCTGCCTTGTCTCATTCAAACAAAGAACTCCAACAGTCTGTGAACAACTTTGTTATGACCTACCATCACTTTGTCCATACAGTAAACATCAAGAAAACCAAGGTCCTTGCACAGCCAGCCCTAAATACCATCTTACCAGATTTTGATATTGCCATTGTCATGTCTCTTACACAAAACCGGATTTTGATTGCATGACGACCCAAGGTAGAATGCGAAATGCATCTCTGCACATCATGGCTCGACACATGTTTTCGGTATTGAACAAAATAAAATGAACTTTATATATTGGCCAGTAGAAATAACTCCTGCTAAAAGACCCAGACTGTGATTTGGAGCTGATATGATGGATATAAATTCCCTGATTTAACACTGCAGAATGCAGAGACAGAGAGAGAGACTCGGCTGAGATGTTGACACAGAGAGAGGCTGGTCAAGAATGCAGCAGGCACACTGAATGTGATACTATCACTTCCAACTTTCATCCTTTGAGGCGGCCATCTTCACAAAAACATCAGCTGACAGCCTGACCAACATTCTTTCTCTTTCTTTCTTCCCCTCCCACTCTATTGCCTTTTACAACAGCAACAGGTAGTATGATGGCTTTGTATTAATAAATCATACACTTATTTACCCAAAATATGATGTATTCCTTTTCCATTGAATTTATGTTTGCTGAGGTGAAAAAGAAATTAACCTCTTTAGCAGTAACAACAACAGTGACAAGTTCTGCCTTCTAGTTCTCTTCAGTTCCACAACATCATCTCTGATACATCTCTTGAACAACTAGAATATTTCCCATATCTAGGCAGCTTTTCATTTCAAACAAGTGCACCTCAGAAAAGAATGGAGTACACAGAATTGGAGCTGCACATGGGACATTAAGAAAGCTAATCTAACATGTCTTCAGTAACAAAGATCTAAACTTAATAACAAAAATTATGGTCTATAATGCTGTTGTCATTTCAACTTTGCTATATGGCTTTGCTATATCACCACATCATCCAAAATATTGAACATCAAATGGGAATACTATGTGATCAACAACAAAGTCCTGGAAAGGGCCAAAAGTCAAAGCATTGAATTACCATTTTTGATGGTCAGGTCATGTTGCAAGAATAGAAGAGTCTTATTCAGTGAGCTCACATCAGGGAAAAGACCATGGGATTGCCCTCTTTGAAGATACAAGGACAAACTCAAAACAACACTGAAAGCTACTGGACTTGAGCCTAAATCATTTGAAACACTAGTCTGAGACCATACCAACAGCAGTAGTCCATCACCATTGGAACCAAAAATTGTGAAACCACAAGAAGAGAAAAGGAAGAAGTCAAATTACAAAGTCAGCCTCATTCTCAACCATCAACTCTTTCATGCAAGAATTGGTTTACTTAGTCATCAATACATCATCATAAGGGAAGTGAGCAGCAAAGAAGAAATTAAATTCTTGGATACAAGAAAAAGCCAATTTCTTTGGAAATATAGTGGGGGTGGTTTCCCAATGTCTTCTCCATATTCAGAGTAGCCTTTCTCCTAAACTGACTGGCATAAAAAAAGTCTATACTGCTAGTTAAACCATAGTTGAGGCTGCAGCAATTAGAAAAGATAAGACATTGCCTAAGTATTGTCTCTTCTTTCATGTTCCAAGTCCTTTCAAGATAGGGGCAATCATGACTCCTGTCGTTTGTTGCTCTAAGCAACTTTTGACCATTTACTTCTTTTTTCTTGCATGTTCCAGTTCTTCCATCCATTCACACAGACTTCTTAAGTAGGTTACTCAATGTTTCACCCTACTGCTCTTTAGCCTATCATGTGAGTGTTGTGTTAGATTCACCAGGCCCTCTTTCCTGATCACATATTCCAGAAATTTCAATTGTCTCTTTCTGAATGTGATTATGTTACCTTTTAGTTCCTGTTTTCCTTAAGACTTCCTTATTATTCACATGTTCAGTCTATGGTATTCTTAATATTTGTCAGTAGAACCACATCTCTGTCCATTCAAATCTCTTCATCTGTGAAAAGTTTGTTCAATATTCACTGCTATATAAGAAATTGGATATCACACAGATAGTTCAGCATTCTTAATTTTGTTTCTGACAATATTTTTTGATGTTTTAATAGTTTGCTTAGTTTATGTAAGACATTTTTGCTATTCCCATGCACTTTCATATTTCTTTTACAGTTTCCATTATCTGTTACGATTATTATACCCAGATAGCTAAATTATTATACCTGCTTGATTTTGATGTTCTCAACATGTAACTCTAACATTCAATGTCATCCATATATCTTATATTGTTAAGATTATACCTGCTGAAAATAAAGTTTTCTGGTTTTAAGTGCAGTCAGCACTAAAATAAAATCATGATTATTGTTTCATTTTTTACCACTTACCATAAAAAGAGAGTGAAACTTTAACCTTTCAGTTATGGGTTAAGTAGCAGGGTAGATTGGAGGTTCAAGCCTGAATAGCAACAAGTCTAGAACCATATAGTAGTGCAGCTTCTTATTGCATTTATCTTATGGAATAAATTTAAATAGGTTTTAAGAATTTTAAAAAAGGCAATGGTAAACCACTCTATTATATTTTCTAAGAATTCATAGCAATTCACTGATAAGGAAAAGGAATTGATGGTGAGCCAAGATCACCTACGTCATGAAGGGATTTGACATTAAAAAAATTCATATATGCAGTAAATCTCTGAACCCTGACTGGATTAAGTTGCAACATTTTATATACATTTTTGTTTATCTTTGTGTTTTTATATTTTAATTTTTAGATGCATTTTAAATATTAAGGTCCATATCATTTATTTGTATGGAGCAAAAACCTGTAAGCCAAAGTACAGGAACTCAATGATCTAGTGCAGTGACTGCAGCTTGCCTGTTCTTCCATTGATGGACACATAATATTAACTTTGTTGCATTAATTCTGATCCAATTACCAGTGCAATTTTAATACAGGGATCATAATCAGTTTGTGCAAATATCTGAAAATGAAATACTGCTCTGAGCTCAGGCAAAATACACAGATACTCTAATTCTAAATAAAAATGCCAATACATACACAAATAATCCCATAATATTCTATGAAGTGTACATTTTTATTTAGAATATGTAGACAGATCAATAAATTCATAGCTTAATAAAAAAGCATTTAGTTTACACAACAAATATTTATTTTTTAACATAATCCCCCTTTTTGTCAATGTGAAAATTTCAGGTCAAAATGATTAATGTGTAAATTTATTGATACAAATATATGTTTGTGTGTTTATGTGTGTGTACATATGTGTAAATTATTATTATTATTAATATTATTATTA
The DNA here is from genome assembly GCA_903632075.3 of Acanthosepion pharaonis. Classification (NCBI taxonomy): domain Eukaryota; kingdom Metazoa; phylum Mollusca; class Cephalopoda; order Sepiida; family Sepiidae; genus Acanthosepion; species Acanthosepion pharaonis. The sequence goes on along the minus strand of CAHIKZ030002494.1, from coordinate 23,752 downwards.
TATAACAAAGATTGTTTACACATAAAAATGTTAATCAGTATGTTACTGAAAAATAACACTTTTGAGGAAGGCAAGCGGCTTTTGTAAATAAAATACTCCATATTAATACATCATTAATAGCAAATAAAATGAAATAAAAGTTCCAAGACTTACCTCCTGACTGTGAGTTTTGCACCAAACATCAGGGGAAAGACAAATCAATAATGTTGAATAATCTGAAGAGCAGAGTCATTTCTGTGAAGCTTTAAATTAGGAGATTAGGTTTTTCAGAGTTTTGTTACTATTTCTTTAGTATGTAGTATTTATATACTATATGATAAGAAATTAATGGATTTTTTAAAAATCTGACATTATTCATAGTTTACTATAAACATTAAATTTAGTGTGTATACATGTTTGAGTAGACATCACTTTTCTTTAATAAGACTTTTGATCTCTAGAGTTTCTCCATATACAAAAAAAGAAAATCAATTAGTTATCTCTTTAGGCACAAAAAATGATTCTTACTCAATGTGAAATTTGTGGATGTTTGAATGGGTAAAAATTTGGCCTTGTAAAAATACTCAACTTATCCACAGAGAAAAAAAATAAAGAAAAAGAAGAAAGCAGAAAAAGTAAATCCCAAATTTTTATATTCTTGAAATTGTTAAAGTGTTTTACAAAAACTGATTCTTTTTTTAAACCCAATTTCTTCTTACAAAATAAAACTAAATACAGGAAGATTTCTTAAGGAATCCTCTTACTATTGTGGCAGACTCTTTGACTATTACTTGGATTGATTATTTGATACATTGTCTTTCATTTATATATGTCACATGTATGTAGTTGTGAACACAAGTATGTGTATGAATATTTAACAGAAAACTGCTCAGCTCTATTCTAAAGTATGTTAGTTGAATAATATAAAATTTCTAAAAACTATACATGCATAAAATCTGAACCTTTGCAGATTAATTACTTGATACATGATTTAAATACTGTGTAATTTTCATCTTTCTCTATAAATTATAATTAAATTTTATTTTAAGTTGGTATCCACTCAGTAGGGATATCATATCTTATTAATAATTTTCAAAATAAAACAGGTTTTTACTTTGTCTGAAATTGATTAATTTGTAGATTATATTCAAATAACATGTCCACTATAATATTAATCTGTCTAATTTATTAATTTTGTCAAATTTTAATTTATAAAGATTTTAAAAAATTTTCTTCATAAATAATTGAAACAGAAAGAATTTGATTATTTACAATAATTAATGTGGAAAGAAGAGTGTACAGACTTGCTCAAAATATTACTGAGTGCCTAATAAAAATTAAGGTAGAAAAATGTTCATAAAAAAGTGGGGACTTAACATTAGCTGTTAAAGTAAAAAAAAAAAGTCCTTGGTAGCATCAATTTTCTGACCCCATTCAAAATTGATAGATGAACATAATGGTGGAAGTGTCTGTAGCTGAATGGAAGTAGTGCATGTAGCAAACTTGTTGGCAGAGCTTCAAAGAATTATGATTGCAGTGAGCAAATTGTTTCATTGAGGAAAATTTGGTGGGTTTATTTCACTGTCTAAAATTTACTGTATTAAGTTTTTGTATGTTGCCTGGAAGTGTTGGTTGCTCTTGTGGTGTCTTGGATTCAAATGTCCTTTTCTTCCCATGGCTGAAATGTTAATTGATCTGCTAACTCCATCTGTTTTGCATCGTAATGTAACTAGAGCAATTTTTAAAGAAGTAACAGATTTTTATTTATTAATCCAATAGATTTTATTATTTAAACATTATTTATAGTGGATACCACTATTTAACAGTATATTTATTTATTTTTGTCTACCAGCCTGAATATTTGAGAAATCTTATTAAAGAAAAATATGTCCTCTTCATTTAATAAATAAATGGGGTGTCTAATCAAATATGGGTATCCACTATAAATAACATTAAAGTAATAAAATCTGTCAGATTAACAAATAAAAATCTATTACTTCATTAGAAATTGCTTACATACATCTGTATGTATCTGTAAATATATATATATATATATATATATATATATATATATATATATATATATATATATATGTATGTATGTATGTATATTTATATAATCCCCAATGTGTGCATGGAGTGATTTCTGGAGAGTCTGTCTACAAAATTCTGAAGTTGGGATGTTGAAGGTAACATTAATCAGCTAAGTGATAAACTTTATACTTGTATTATATATATATATATATATATATATATATATATAGATAGATAGATAGATAATATTAGTGGTCAATATATATATATATATATATATATATATATATATATATATAATATATATATAAATTTTACGAGAGGATAGAATCCAGGTAGAGCTCAATGTCCAGGACAGAGAAAGTTTTTTGAATTTGTAGGTCAGATGAATTGGATCATGATCATGATTCCAATGTAATAATATATATAATTGTGACATACCTACAATTTCATTAACCATATAGTTGTAAGGCTAAAAAAAGCACACCCAAAGAAAAATCCCAAATTCTAGTCGAAAAATAGATAAAATAAATAAAAATAGATAAAATCCAATGTTTTCAATGCAAGTGAATATGTTCTATGATCAGCCATACCCTCCTCTTCTCTTCACAAAATCTTTCCCTCTTTACCTACTCTTCCACCCACAAGCCAAGGACCCATGAACTTTGAAGTGATCCAATGCGAGAATGACCTGGTTCCAAAACTCCGCGACCATCAGGCGGTGAATTCCAGGCACCATCAGAATGTCCCACTGTGATTCATGTGATCAGACCCTACTAAGGGTTGATTTTGGCCATCATGCAAACACTTCATGATTTGCGCCCCATCCTCCTGTGTACCTAGTCAAGGACGAAGAGAACCCACGTGACTGTCTTTGGGGACAGCAAAAATCTAAAAAGGGTTTTCAGTTTTCCATCTGACCAGTGGCAGATGAACATCGCTAGGCGAATCATCCCAATTCCAAATGGCTGCCCACTGAAATGAAGACAGCAAAGTCTGTCAACCAGAGATGAAAAGACTGCTATGAAACTGAATCGACCAACAAAACGCCTGTACGAGATGCTGTGGACTCCAAACATTTCCGAAAGAAAAGGAACCCAGGAAAACTACCGGCCTACCAAAATATTGTTTTAACATAAGAACTTTCGCTTCAGCGAATTAGAATTTTGTGTGGAAATATCAACTCGACTGACAGATAAGTTGATGTTCTTGGCTTGATCCTTTTTATGTATATGTATCTATTTGCTCGCACTTTCTGTTCTTTCATGATCTCCTTCCATTTTGTTAAAGAAGCTGATGTTTTTGCCCTTTGAAATCTTACTGAGTTTTGCTATTGCCAATGTTGCCATAGCCAGTCTGGTCTTGATCTCTGTTCTAGACCATCCATCTTTGGTGGGGGTAACGCCCAGGGTATTTAAAGGCATCCATTTCTCCCAGTTGTTCTCTGTTCATGGAGATCTGAGCCCTGATGTTGGTTGTGCTTTTGATCAGGATTTTACACTTCTCAGTCCTCACATCCATTCCTGCTCTGTCTGTCAATCTATTGGTGAGATCCTGCAATTTGGAGTTGCTGCTGACCAACAAGTCAATGTTATCAGCAAAGCATAAGTTGTTAATGATTCTCCCTCCTATGGATATTATAAAATATACCTCAACAAACAGTGTGTAAGAAAGGGGAACCTTAATTTACTTACCATACTATTTCCTGAAGGTAAAACAGGGCTTATGGCAGTTTCTCTACAAACAGGGTTAGACTACGTGCTTCTTCCTTGTAAGACCTGCCACTGTGACCTAAGGGTGTCCTTCATTTCTGGGCTCTACATGACAATTGCTCTTGTCAACCTCTCTCCTGATATCATTCACCAGCTGTCACATGATCCTCATGACTCTCAATGAAAGGGAAAGAATCACTATTTGTAACCCAACAGTGGTATTTGTTTTCTGTTTGTAGTTGGTAAAGCTTTATGTAGGATAATTTTAAACTGACTGTGCCAACATTTTGCTAATGACTTGTTTCAAGAATCATAGTGTAGCTTTTGTGCAGACTAGGGTGCCATGGATATGAACTTTTGATCAAAATAATTACAGGAAAAGTGCATGGAACATAGAATGACTTTGTATAAGTCTTTATTGATTTGACAAAGACATTTGATACAGTCAACAGGTTAACTTTGTGAGGAAATATTAAAAAAGCTTGGTTGTCTAGAAAAATGCATTAATATGTTTCAATGTTTTCATGATGGCATAGAAGCCTGAGTAAATATTGGTGGTAAGTTATCTGAACCAATTGCAGTAAGAAATGGAGTGAGGCAGCAATACATTCTTGCTCCAACCCTATTTGCTCTTTACTTTACAATGGTATTTTACATTGCATTCAAGGACTGTGATTATGGTGTGTGTATATATATATATATATATATATATATATATATATATATATATATATGATACATCTGAAAATCTATTTAATATCAAGAGAATTAAAAAGAAAGAGGAAAGAAATTAGAGGTTTCAACTAATCTTATCCTTTTTAAAGACTTATTTGAGACAATGATGAAAAAAGATAAAATTCTTATTCAAATTAAAATTTGCAAACAGACAAACATTTATTAAAATGACAAAAATATTTTACAAGAATAAATTGTACAAAAAAACAAAATTGACTTGCACAAAATTTCCTTTGAGTGCCGCAAATTAACTGGGCAAATTAACTTGTAAATACAAATTTTTTTTTTCACTAAGAAAATAAACAGTTTGTGAAAATCAATACTTTTTCTTTTAGTAATAAGAAAAGGAATTTTACTTACAAGTTTGAATGGTGAGAAAGGTGGACCTAACTTGGTACTGTTTGTTTTTAAATAAAATATTCAATTTTCATGATAGACATTCACAGAAATGAGATAAAATCTTTTAGGTTTAGACATTCTAATATATGAGATAAATATCTCAAATTTTTGTGATAGATATTCACAGTTATGAGATAAATTTTCATAGGGTTAGAGAAAGACATTCAAGTATATGAGATAAAATGTCATAGGTTTTTAAGGATTCTTCTTCAGCAGCACAACAGTCAGCAGTAGTGTAAATGCTTGAGACTGTTAAATCCTTTCTGAAATTGACAGTTTTCTCTATTTATAGTTAATTAGTAGCTTCAGCTGAATCAAATTGACTCCTTTAGTTAAAAACTAAAAATTAACTATCTAGACAAACTATCTTTGCAAACTTTATTTTGGTAGTTTTTGACAATATAAAATTGGAGTCTCTCTTATGCACATTTTTGCTAACAAATATTTTTTATGTTTTTTATAAACTGATTGGCTTAATTTGACAGTTGTTTTGTGTTAGGCTAATTTTTGTTATTTTTCTTTACCTTTCAATAATTTTATACACAACCCCAACATTTTATTTTTTATTATATAAATAAATTTTGTAGAATATTGGCCAAAATGATGATATTTATTAATCTTATATGAGACTTTTTGTATTCAGATGAGTGAAATGTTGTGGCACAAACTGAGTATGATCTGCAATACCTGATAGATGCTTTCATATGTGCTTGTACTACTTTCAGACATACTATAATTCTCAAGAAAACTGTAGTGTTGTATCAGTCTACACCAGGAAAGCCAAACAATTTTTTATACATATGTTACAACCCATTTACTATTTTTAGTTTCATTTGACTAATTAGAACAAATAGAAAAATTTTTTATTTTAACTTATCTTTCTTATTAAATTTCTATTTAAAATTCTTAGTTTTTAATTTGCATATCATTTTGCAATTTCCTCTCAAATTATTTTTATATTTAACTCCTATTTTATAAATTTTTTTTACTTTCTATTTTACTTTTTATTTTTTTTCTTAATTTTTTTGTTAAAGTTGTTTTGAAGCAAAACTATTTGAAAGATAAACTTGAATTCAATTTTAAATCTAATGTTTAATTTAATTTTTTTTAGACTTTATTTCATTCACATTTGAAATTAGTAACTTTCAGGACTTATTCGGAAATGAATGAAATTATTTTTGCATTCTTTGTTTTTCATAAAATTGTAGTAAGCATAATTTTTTTACATATGTTACAACCCACTTACTTAATTTCATGAAATTTTGAAAAATTAAATTGGCCTCAGAAACTTTTTTATGGTGGCCTCTAAATGACATTATCATTAAAAGGTCATGTATTTTAAGGGTTGTCATCCTCTTACTGAGAAAACCCACTCAACTTTTGGAGACTGCAATTCTTTCATTTCATTTCTGTGTTTCATTATGTCTCAACAGGTTGAAAATTTATTCATCAGTGAAAAGCATTAAATATATCTTCAAGTAGGTATACAAGGGACATGAATGTTCTCCTTTTGAAGTAAGAGATAACCTAGTGGCAGATCGTCAGCAGAATCAAGTTCACGATGAAATAACTAATTATCTTGCTTGCTGATATGTGCAAATGCTCTTCACCTGTGGACCACTCACAAGGAATTCATGATTGAAGATTTCTTGCACCAAGGTTTTAATGCTGACCATGCAGAAGACATGGAACTGCACTCAATTGATGCAATTCTAATAGAGAATGGCATTAATTGTTTAGCAATTGGGCTACCTGAACCTATTGGAGTACCACAGCTTGACCATAATGAAAACTTTGATCACCCAGGCATTGTAACACTTACTGATGAACAGAAACTGATTACTAAAGTTGTGCCTGAATATGTAGATAAGAAGAGGAGAGGTAATGTGCCCAACCACTCCTGTTTCTATGTAGATGTACCAGGAGGTTGTGCTAAAACTTATATATTTAATGCCATAATTTATTATCTGCATAGGAACAATTGCAACATGTGCAGTGGTGATTGAACAGGTATTGCCTCTACACTACTGTTAGGTAGAAAGACTATACATCAAATTGCTTGTCTCACTCATGGAGGCCAGCATTTGTAATATACCAGCCAATTCAGACCATGCAAATTATTTATGAAACCTGGATTAGATCATCTTGGATGAGGTTTCAATGATCTTCATTTGCTCTTCATGCTATTGATAAAGACTTGTGAGATATCACTGGCATTGTTGCTGTTTTTGGTGATTAAGTTGTGCTGTTGTGGGGAGACAAATACTGATATTGTCAAGATGAACTCATGAAGCAATCATTGAAAATCTGTATTAAAAATTTTCCACTATGGATGATTTTATCCAATACAGATCAAGCAATACACATCAGGGCAACAGCAGTTTAAAAGGAATTTGCAGCATAGTTCTTGCATCTTGGCAATGGAACATTAGCAGCTTCACAAGATCCTAATCTTGCTGTTGATGACATATTTCATGCATTGACGGCTCTCTGCTGGATGATATCTTCAACAATACAGCTTTGGAAGAGAGACGGAGCAGAGTAATTCTTTTGCCAAAGAATTCAGACTGCCTCCTAATCAATGAAGAAGTTTTGAGACAACTTCCAGGTGACTACTGCACCTATTATAGTACAGACAAAGTTTTGACAGATGATCCTATTGAGGCTTGGTGCTACTCACTTGAATTTCTAAATGCACCTCATAAATTAAGTTTAAAATTCGGCTCAATAGTAATTCTTCTTTGTAAGATTTCTATCCAGAATGGACTCTGCAATGGTACAAGACTGGAAGTGGTGGCCATTCATCAACATTCAGTTGAGGCTTCTTTGATTAGTAGCTCACTAATTAGCAGGCTTGTCCTCATCCCTAGAATAAAGCTGGTTCCAAGTAACTCTAACTTGCCATTCACCTTGGAGAGAACCCAGTTTCCTGTTCGTTTGTTATATGCCATGACTATTAACAAATCACAGGGATAGACATTTGAGAAGGTGGAATTGTTCTTACCTCAGCCATGACATTCAGTTATGGGTGATTGTATGTAGAATACTCTAAAGCTTGCAAACTCTCAGATGTAAAGGTTAAGGTGATGGTGACAGACAAGAAAGGAGAAGAGGGCAAACTGTTACTAAGAACATTATCTGCTGAAAGGTACTGACCTGAAAGAGTGGAGTGTTTTCAGAAATTCTGGAGACCCTTGATTGCATTAGGTCTGTGTCCTTGGTTTATATGCATGCATGCATGCACGCGCACACACACACACACACAGACAATGAATATCTTTCAAAACAGGAAACTATTTATATATGGCATGTATTATATAGTTTTGTACATATATAGGTCTATTGTTTTCTGTATTCATATCAGAGGAAACTGGCATGGCTTTATGTTAGGAGGTGGGAAGTACCACAAACTGATTTGCATTGGCAATCTTTGCACACATGTTAGACACTCCAAAGTATCTTTATGTGTTGTTTATTTTACCAGTATTGTATGCTAAAAAAAAGATAGATTTAATAGTTAAACTTTATATATTTGTAAATATACCTATACAAATATACATAATTTTACTATTTTCTGCCTAGGTATCTCATTCTATTATTATATATATATATATATATATATATATATATATATATATATATATATATATATATAGAGAGAGAGAGAGAGAGAGAGATTTTTTTAATTGCTCCTTCTTCAATGTGTTATTTTTATACATATATATATGTAGAAAAAGTTTATTGTTTACTCAACATTCTATAAGTTGTTCTGTGGAAATTCCATAGGTTCTGCTAGTAGATATAAATGTGGCTGGCAAAAACATGCTAAACTGAATTTAGAGGTACATGTTCAAAAATCATTCAGAAGTCTGAATATGAATATGTAGTAGCATTATTTCTTAGTATGAGAAATAGAAATATACTACTACTTAGATTATTGCAGCAGACAGAACTAGTTGTACATTAGTTTTTTTTAGTGTTTATATTACTTTTATTATTAAATGTTCATATTTGTTAAGGAACAAAAGCAAACAGTGAAAAGAAAATACACATGAATCAACTCAAATCAATCAACTGTTCAATTGTTAAATATCTGCACGAGAAGAATTTGCCATTATGGAATGAAGAAATTTGAAACTAAAACAAAGATCATAAACAGAAGCCAGACAAGAAACTTGCAACAGGGCCAACAAGAATTAAACAGCAATCTGATTATCACAAGTCAATACATATTCTCAGGAATCATATCTGATGATTATTATGAAATGCTTATATTAGTTTTATTATTAAATATTTATATTATTTGTTTTGGTTTTCTAGTGACATAGGCAAAATGAACTTTCCCTATTTTGCATAGATTTGAGGGACTACTAATAAGACAGTTGTTACTTGGTACAAAGGTAGAAATTTTATGTCACAGACTAGAAGACATGACAACAATATGATGTCATTGATAGAATCTCTAACACTGTTGGATGAGCCAGACTTTGTGGAAACATGAACTCCTTCTTTTGATGTCCAGGTGCAGACCAAAAGTTAAACGACCACAAAATTACAGGAGGGGGTGAATGAAATCACAGATCTCTTTTTAGCTTCAGCAGGATGTGAGGCCATCAGAAAGATCTCTCTCATAGCATCTCCCAGAGAATTGAAGTATTTGACCTTTTCACAAATTTCAGACAAGTTACATTCATGGCCTAAAGAGAAAGAGCCATGGGTCAGCATTCATATGGATTATGCGCATATTAAAGGCATAGGACTATTTTTAATTTTGGTTGACTCATTATCTGGATGGTCTGAATATTAGTCTCTGACAATGTACCAAAATTTTGTGATGAGATTTTGTGTTCATGGTTAAAACAAGTTGGATGCCTCCCTTATAAAATACCACCATACCACTAGTAATCAAATTATATTGCAGAAAGAATGATGAAGATGGTGAAAGGCATTTTCCCCATCCAGAGACAGCATTAATATTTACCTATCTAGACTATTACTGAGTTATAGAACTATTCCACATGCTGGTAGAATGCAAAGTCCCTCTGCATTGATGGGAAAATGAATCAGATCACATATAACAATATCCTATTCAATAAATGAAAAAATGTGGTACAAAAAAGACAGAGAATAAAGTCCTAAAAAAGCTAACTTTGTTGCACAAAGGGGACATAATATGGCTATAATAACAACAAGTGGAGAGCATTTATTGGCTCATTCTAATAAAAATAAGAACTAGAATTGATGATGATTAAGTCAAGATAGAAGAGGAGGAAGAACCTGAGAGTGGGGAAAGCATGAGTGCTTCTGATGGAGAAAGTGAACATAGTATCAAAGAAACTATGGAGGATAGTTTGCAGCAAACTGACATGGAGTTGGAAGATCAGAATGACGATGTGTACAGACCTAGATTCCCAATAACAAAAACCAGATACACACCTCAAGAGAGAGATATAAGATCTTGTACTATTGTTTGGAGAAGTCACAAATTAACGAAGGGCATAAAACTGTTTCATTTCCAGGTGTATTACATAGGCAAAATGGACTTCTTTTATTATGCATGAACTCAAGTGAATACTAATAAGTTAGTTGTCACTCAGTACAGAGGTAGAACTTCTAAGTCACAGGTTTTATTATTGTTCTAAGTGTTAACTTTATAAATTTCATAAATATGTGTGTGTGTGTGTGTGTGTGTGTGTGTGTGTGGCATACTGATTGGGATTCATTTCATGATTTTCTTCATGATGCTTGTTGAAATTAAATTTTTAACCTTCCTATTGACAATTGTGTCACATAAGTTTCTTGTTGGGTAAAAGCCAGCATTAATGCTTTTGTGCCTTCTTGGAAATATTAGGTTAAACTACAATCTTCTCCTTGTTTCATACCTGCCTGTTCAGTTGCTATACTCTACAGGCATCACTTTTTCCAACTGTACCAACATGACACGTCTGATCACAATAGACACCTTGTGTCCACTTATAATAATTTGTCCTCAAAGATTCTATGCTTTTACTCACTGATTGAATGAAGTATCATATAGCTTCTAACAACTGGAAGCTCTGTAATAATGTGTTCAATAAGACTAAGTCTATCCATCCCTCCTCTTCCCTCAATTTGAGGCATTAACACCTTCTGCTGATAAAGCAGAATGTTTTGTTCATAAATTCTCTTTCAATTCTACTCTTGACTTATCTCGAGTACATTTGCCTAACTTTCCACTTAGAACTGAGACTCCATTGAGTGATATGCATATATCTCTATCCATAATTTCTACTCTCATCTCTAAACTGGATCCCCACAAAGCATGTGAACTTCATGATATCTCTGCAACAGATCTTAAGAAATGTGCTCTTGAACTGGTTACTGTTCTTGCTAAACTCTACAATAAATGTTTTGCCACTTCTTGCTTTCCAGCTTGTTGAAAATCTTTTTCTGTTGTCCCAATCTTTAAGAACTCAGTCTGATTCTTCTATCAGTCTATGACCTCTAGAGGCTCTAATCAATTCTGAATTGGTTAAATATCTCAAGTCTCAGAATCTTCTTTCAGACAGTTAATATAGCTTTTGCTTCACTAGGTCAACTGCTGAAGTATTAGCAGTTATTGCTGGAAGAGTCTGCCAACCTTTAGCTAAGAATGGTGAAGCTTGGGCTGTTGCTTTGGACATCTTGAAGGTATTTGACAGGGTTTGGCATGATGGTTTTCTTCACAAGTTGAAAGGTTATGGTATTTCTGGGTGAATTTTTTATCTGATTCAATCTTTCTTATCAAATTGTGAAATGAAAATTATCTTGAATGGTCAATCTTCTAGATCTTTTTGCATTAATGCAGGTGTCTTCCAGGGCTTTATCCTTGGACCTATATTGTTTCTAATTTTCATTGACAACTTTTTCTGCTATCAGTTCTCAACTCAGTATTTACACTGATAAGAACACAACTATTTACTTCTCATAATAAAACTGATAGCTGATCTCAAAGTGATCCACAATCTGTTGTTAATTGGGACAAGAAATAACTTTTTATTTTTAATGCCTCCAAAATGAAACTGTTTTCTTTTAATTATCTTATAAAAAACCTTTTTTGCTTTCCATGAGCATAGCTGATGCTAACCTACAGGGGAATGACCCCTTGCACCTTTTGGGTTAAGATTTTCTGCTGACATGAAGTGAAAAGATTATATTGAATTAATTGCTAAGTCTGTTGCTCAGAAAGTTGATTCACTGTGTCATGCTACATAATTTTTCTTGTCAGAATCTATCTTACACCATTTTAAGTCTACCATTCGTCCAGGCATTGAATATTGCTGTCACATCTAGTCTGGTGCCCCGCTATGTATTTAGAGATGTTAAGCTTTGTTATACATATTATGTTATGTGCTACACTGGACAACTGTAAGTAACAGTAAATAATGGGACAAAATCTACGGTGTGTTTATCTGTAGTAACCCATGGTGTGACTCGCTTTGACTGCACAGGCACTACAGAATTATAATATTCATTATTGATAGCCAAACTATTTATATAGTCTATGTCACTAAGATATGACTATTGAACATTCACAGGGGTAGACTAACTTCATAATCTTAGAACTGACATTATTCTGGACATTATTATATTTCTGTTCTGTACCTGATAGGTTTGTCTATCATACTACCACTTCTTGTTACAATTCTGCCAGCTTCTCAGTATTGTATGATTGAAGGGGTCTGCTCAACAGATTCTGATAAACCTGAATCTTCAGAGTTGAATTTATCATATTAAATTGCTGATCTTTAGTTGACATTCACTCTGTGCCATCTTTAACTTCTCAGTGTTGCATGATTGAAATAGTCTGCTCAATGGTGTTTATTACAGCTGATTCTTCAGAGTTGAATTTATCATATTAAACTGCTGATCTTTGGTTGCCATTCACTCTGTGCCATCTTTTACTTCTCAGTATTGCATGATTGAAGGGGTCTGATCAACAGATTCTGATACAGCTGATTCTTCAGAATTGAATTCATCAAATATAAATGCTGATCTTTGGTTGCCATTCTATTTCTTCTATATTTGTTAATGAATCTTTTTATACAACTTATTTTTTCCTGATTGTAAAAAATATTATAAATTTAATTTGCTATAACCAATTTAAGCTAGTACCAAATTTCAGCCAGTATTTAAATTCATGCAAGGTTGGTTTCCATTACAACTATGACCATACACATATATACATACAGTAGTTGAAGCACCTACCTCCACTGAGTAAGAGTTAGATTATAGTGACATTAAAATGATTCATTAGTAATGACAATGAGCTGATCTATATTGTTTTCTATAAAAGCCAGTTTATCTAAAAAAGCTAGATACAGTTCTGAAAACTTCATAAGTTTCCATTTATTATTGTTTATTGTTAGAGATTGTCTCTTTTGATGAGAGTACCTTTGATGAAGAACAAAATATATTTTAATTTTGGAGGGTTCAACATGAAACACTAACCATGTATACTAAACAGACCAACTTCTCAGTTATATATACAGATAACAATTTGTCACATCGTAAACCCTGGGATCAATCGGATTTCCTTCGCGAGTGTTAGTCGGCCTTGTTGGCTGTTCCTTGGTCCAATGACCTTTCTCAGCCTAGGAAGGTCTTCTATTGTCTTTTAGTGGAGGGTGTCGCGAAGGATTCTCAACGTGAGCAACTTGACTTGTCGGAGGAGTTTCATTCTTACTGGTCTTGGGCACCAGCAACGGATTACCTCAGTAACCCTGAGTTTTCACTTACCTGGTAATTGGCTTGGGATCGGCTGCCTCTCAATGACAAGGTCTTCATATGGGGCTTGGTGGATTTGCCAGACTGCGAACGGTGTGGACTTGGTTGAGAAGAAATGGCTTCACATGTCTTCTGCCATTGTCCCCGGATCTGCCACTTATGGGACCATGTCGGTGAGTTGATGGCTTGTCTTGCTCCCAAAAAGCTTGTGCTCATCGATCACGCATGACAATATGTTGCCTCCGTATTCTGGGGTGAAACAAATGGTGTTTCTGACACTGCTGGCCACGGCCCAAATGGTGATTTCGACAGGAGGAAGTCTTGCGAGGCAACTGTCTTTCTCATCAGGATCTGATCCGATTCTTTGAGTATCAGCTCAAGATGAAGATCAGAACTGATAGAAAACGCTTGCATTTGACAGTCTTTAGCGAAAGTTTGTTGACTGAGATGAGCTTGGTTCGTTTGAACAGGGCTAGCCTTGATTTTCTCTTTTAGGTCAACCTACGTCACATCGGGGTGGTTTCCTGTGGAGCCCTCCCCTTGGTTAGGTTACATAAGCCTTGTGTACCTAGTTAATGTGAGTAAGTGTTGTTCCTGGCCTGTCCCCAGCCACATCTTTGGTTATGATCCAGGTTGAGATTCCCAACCTCCCCAGTTTGTTTTTGGCCCCTTTTTATCTCGACTGGGTCAGCTTTATATTTTCCCATGGCCGTATAATTTTTTATCCTTTTCCTACTCCCTTAGTGAGAGAGCTTTTTGATTTTGTCCAGTGGGCAGAATACAGTGGCCTCTCCTTTTTGAAAGTAGGACGGGCCCTACTAACGTCAGTTATGTTTAGTTTACTTTGTGTTGATTTTTAGTTTATTATTGGGTTCATCTCCCTCCCCTCTCATTCTTCATTATTAGAATTTTATCTATTATTATTATTATCATTAAATTTTTATGGCATGGGGCGTTTTGTAGGACCCCCTTAAGAGGATGCGGTATTGTGGTGTATGGAGGATTGAGTGGTGACGGACAAGTTTTTATGGTGAATATGGAAATTGTAATGAGTGAATGGGTCGTGAATTGGATTAGCTAGGTATAGGATAGTTAGTGTCGACCAGCCTCTACCCATCCCCTTTTTAGGCCACGTGCCACAATTGTGTAATTTTCACAATAAATACACCTACTTAGGTAGGCCTTCCCTACTTATATAACAAAGTGGGTTGACTTTACCTATATTGATAAAAATTATGAATTACTTACATCCATACTAGTATGAATTCACACTGAAAACAAGAAGTTTAGAAGTAGGATCGTTCATCCTTGAAAACAAAGAAAACTAATTTTGTTAAAGTAAGGTAGAAAGGATTGATGTTAAAAGTTTGTAACATACCTTAAATATTTTTAAAATAATAATAATAATCTTTAATAATTAATTTTAATAATTTAGTAATAATTTTAGAACCAAATATGAAATTAGTAAGATGTATTATTTTCAAGATGGCTTTTGATCCATTTGTCAGTGAAAAACTAAATTTAAAAATAAAGTAAGAAACTCTCATAAATGGAAAATCTTACAAGATTCTTGATGATAAAAAATTCAAATATGTAATAAAATCATAATTGTAATAAAGATTGATTCAGTTCTAATATTTCAGCATTATTTTTCTGTCCAAATTGCTGGGATAAGGAATTATTATTATTTACATTTTGACTAATGTCCTCATCTTTGTTGTTATCATGTTTTGATTGATTTTTTATTTATAGCTTATCAACATTTTACAGGTTATTTAAAGCCAGAAGATATTTTTAGATTGTAAGAAATTTATTTCGATAATGAATTAATGATACAAGTCCTACTAATTATTAACTGATAGCTGGGTGGGGTGAGAAGATGTGGATTCATACCTTTCCCATGGATATTTGCACATTAATGAATATAACAAGCTAAACTGGAATTAGAACTCAGCTCTCCAATCTCCAATGCTGAGCTGATATCCATTATACCATCCACACATCCAAGCTTACAGCACCTGTTATTCCCAAGGGGTCACCCATCTAGGCTTCATGTTGCTTAACTTTGGTGATCATATGAGAACTGGTATTTTTAATGTATCACTTTTGCTGTTGTTAAACACGTTTCTAGGTAACATTGTTTTGAAATGAACTGATTATATTTAATTTGTTCTCTTGTTCATTTTAGGGGATTTTAGCTTTTGGCCAGTTATTGAAAACCCTTTTTTTAATATCTTTTAAGTTTTGTATTTCCCAGCTTTTTTGAATTTGATTAAATATCACCGAATTCATGAACCAATACTTTAATCCACTATTGTCATGTGAAGGCTTACATGTAGAAAAACAGAGGACGCAACTGAAACATGATAACAAAGATGAGGACATCAATGTGAATATTTTTTGTCTTGCATTACAACTCTGAATTTTACTGATGATTTTATTTTTTATATTGAATTGAAATAAAAAATTATTCTTTGTGATTGCATTCTCAAAATAAAAAAAAATAAAGGCATCAATATCAAAACTGAAAAGGAAAAATATTGTAAATGAAAAAGTAAACAAAATGTTGCTTTTTTACGAAATATAAAAGCCTGAAAGTGAATGATGGTCTTTTTTTGAGATTTCAAATTGAGATAATAATTGCGCGTTGAGAGGAATTGAAACACATAAAGATTGGTTCAATAAAGAAAGTAAAGATAAAAAATATTACAAATGGGCAAATTTGCAAGTCGTTGCTATTGAAATTGAATTGATTGAATAGTCCAAGAGCAACAGGTTTCGTTTCAGAGACTTAGTTTCCCCAAAATCTTGATTCCTATTGAAAGATTATTAAATTTAAAAATAAATCTATTGATCGTTTTTTGTGTTACTTTGTGTTACAAAAATACGTTTGCTTTTTTTTTTCAACAAAAAACCTTTTTTTAGTTTATTAAAATTAAATCAAACTGTTGAATTTAAAAAAAAAGCATGCTTTGTTTGTAGCCTTAAAATTACCTTTTCCAGAGGTAATTTTTTTTTTGAATAAATGTTCGTTTTTTTAAATAGTTAAATTAATGACACAAAAAAAAAGATTGGAAAAGCAGACAATAAAACTATGGTTTTTTTTAAATTAAAAATTGAATGAAAAATTTTTTTTTGTCAAAAAGGAAATAAAATTTTATATTTTATTTAAATCGAGTAGAATATTTATTATTAACGAAATTAGTTTGTTTATCCAATAATTATCGTAGTAAAAGTAGTAAATGACAATGTTTTTAATTTATCCCGACCTCAGGCGATTAAAAAAAATTGTACATTTTTTTTTTATAGAATAAAATAAAAAATTTAAAAAAATTTTAAAAAAAAAATTTCTTTTGAAAAAGGGCAAAGGAAAATTTTCTTTTAAAATTATTTTTTTTAAGTTTTTGTTGAAACAAAAAATAACTAAAAGTAGTTTTGTTGTGTGGGAAAAAAAAAACGAATTTATGAATTCAAAAATACAAATGAAAAATAATTAATTTTAATTTAAATAACTTAATAAAATAACAATAAAAATCGTAAATATTTAATAATTTATATATATAAGGTTATAATTTATAAATTTTTTTTAATTTTTTTCATTCCAAATGTTTATTGATTTTCCGAATAACTATTTTCAAAAATAGAAAAATATTAATATATCTAAAAAAATTTTTTTATCTACAATTGTGAAAAAAAAAATTTTGGATTTTCATATGGGTTTTATAAATTTATTTTTTGAATTATAATTTTATCAAAGGTCCTTTATCCTCAAACGTTCTCTCTTATAATCATATATATATTCTTTTTATTGTTTTTTTTTTATTAAAAGGTCATTTTGTTCATTTGCATTAAAAAAAAAAATTTTTTTTATAGGGAAAAAAAATAAAAAAAAAGTAATTTTCTCATGTTTTTAAAAAAAAGAATTAAATACGCTAAATGTTTTGATAATTTTAAATTTATTTTAAAAATGAATTGGACAAAATGAAAATATTTATTTTGAACTTAATTTTATGTTTAAATTTTTTTAACATTTTCAAAAATAAAAATTTCCTTTATTTTTGTGTAAAAAATTCGCGTCAAAAAATTTAAAACTTGACAGTTTTTTTCTTTAATTTTTTCATTTAAAAGGACCATAAAAGTTTTTTAAAAATTAAATTTTAAAATAAAATTTTTAAGATATATTTTTTTTATATCCTGACTTAAAATGACAAATTTCAAAAATTAAATAAAAAAAACAAAAAAAATAAAAATAAGCTTTCATTTAAATTTGATTTCCATATTAATTTTTGATGGATGCATTATTTTCATAAAAAAAATTGAAATTTTATTGTTTTTTGAAATTTTCTAAAATTTTTATCAATTTCTAATTATTTTTTTGTAAAAAAAAAAAAAAAAAAAAAAAAAAAAATTTGAATTTAAAATATATATTTTCATTTATTTAATTTACCTAATTTAAATTTTGCAAATAATAACATTTTTATAATTTTTAAAATTTACATACTAATAAATATAATTTTTTTTTTTCATTCAAATTTTAAAATTGAAAAAAATCTTGTAAGATTTTTTTAAAATTAAAAATCAAATTTCAAATATTTTAAAAAAAAAATTTAAATTTTTTATAGTTTTAATTGTATTCATTTTTTTTTTTTTAATTTTCTGAATGTAATGTGAAAAAATAAAATCATTAAAGCATTGCTAATAAAATTGTTGAATTAATTTAAAATTTGTTAGACATTAAAATTTTAATTCAAAATAATTTTCAAATTTGAATATAATTTTTTCAGATTTTTTTTAAAATGAAAAATAATTAAATTTATAAAAAATTAAAAACTGATTATTTTTAGTCTTTGTGTTACTTTTTTTAATAAAGCAATTTAGTCTTTAAATAGAAATTTTAAAAGATTTTTTTTGGTTGGAATTTATTTTATATTCTATATAAATATTATATGAATGTCCTGTATTTAAAATTTATTTTTCACTGAAAAAGAAAAAAAAATATAAAAATATTAAAAATTCAATATTTGATATCGTTTCATTTAAATACATAAAAATCTTTTTAAAAAAAAAATAATATTCAAAATTAGAAAGTATTTTGTTTACAAAAGAGGACAAAACTAAAATAACAAAATTAGTTTATTTATTATTAGAATTATATTTTATAAAAAAAATTTTTTAAAAATTTATTATTCACTTTTTAAAAAATAATGTTAAAAAAAATATTAAATATTTTTATTAATCAAATTCTAAAACTTAAAACCAATTTTATTGTTGGTTTTTCTAATAGCCTAAAATATTTTGTAAATATAAATTTAAATTAAAAAAAAATTAAAAAAAAATTTAAAAAATAAAAAAATTTTTTATAAAAAATATAATTAAATTTTTTTATTTTCAATTTATTAATAATTTTAAAAAAAAAATTTAAAATAAAAAAAAATCAAATTTTAAATTTAATTTATCTGTCTTCATTTTTTGATTTAATTCATTAATTTAATTAATTAAAAAAATGAAAATAAAAAAAATTTATTAGTTACTAAAAAAAATTAATTACAAAAAAATTAAAATTTAAAAAGTTTTAATTTTTTTTTTGGACTTTCCCTCACATTTTTTTAAAAAAAATTTTATTAATTATTTAATTGCAAAAAATTTAAAAAATTGCTAAATTGAATGTAAATGTAAATTCAAAATTTGTTTTTTTGAAAATTAAAAAACAAAAATGGGCAAAAAAAAAATTAATGATTTGTTTTATAAAACAAAAATTTATTCAGATTTTTTATATTGTCAACCATTTTAAAACATGTTTCAATTTTTAGTATAAAGTTTTAAATAATTTTTTTAGGTACCTCCACGAAATCGCTAAAAAAAAAAGCATAGCATGATGAAAAAAACGACGCCAAACTTGACGAAAACAAAATTTTATCGTCTAAATGTTTGTTTTTATTAAGAGGAAAGACCAAAGTTTTTTTTAATTATTTTTTAAAAATTTTTCCTTCTTTTTAGAACATTCTAAATTTTGATTTAAAAAAAAACTTGTTTCTCTTTGTATCACCTAGAACTAGTAAAATAACATATACAATTTTTTTAGCACGTTTTTTTTTTTTTTTTTTTTTGACACACATTAATTTGGAAAATCTTGCAAAAATAAAAAATAATTGTCGGATGTTAATGAAACTTTCAGAAACTATTCACAGATGATCGAAATTATTATAAATATTTTTTTTTTTTTATTAAAGTCATGGCAGAAATATTTTTTTTTATATTTTTATTACCCCCCCCAACTAATTTTATGAAAACTCTAGAAATTCGATCCAATCAGTTTTAGTGATTACAATAGTTAAAAGCACAAGGCTTTGAGGAATGCAAATCATGTTTTTTTTTTTTTTTTTTTTTGACAACCCCTACCTGAAAATCAGCTCTGAATTGTAACATACAAAACTCAATAAAACAAATATATTATTTAATTTCAAATGCTTTTATTTGCTTTTAGTTGTTTTATGAATATGGACAATATTTTCTGAAAGCAAAAAAAATTTTTTTTAATGAAAAATGAATTTTTAATACAATTATTTGTTATTTCTTTAATTATAATAGATTTTTTACATTTAAGTTGTTAAAATATTATAAAATTAGTTAAAAGCCGCATCAACTTTTTGTAAATGTCCTTATGAGATAGATCTTTTTTTAGCACATTTTGTAAATTGTATCATTTTGACTAATCAGAAGATCCACAGTAATTAAGAAATGTAATTTTGTGTTTATAATCGAGCTGTAATTATAAAAAATACGGAAGACCAACCAGAATACAATTAAGTTGCGTTATTTGAGTTAAGCATTGTTCTCCGCTGTTCGCTTTTGCGAAATGTGTGGAGAAGTTAATTTGATTTTTCAATTTCAACTGAGAAGGGTATCTACAAGTATCAGTATCATCTTATGAAATTTATATGATCTTATTTTATATTCATCTCAGTTATGACATTTTTTCCATAAATGAAATATAAAGATTAATAATAAATTGAATGAAAATACAAATAACACAGTAAAATGTAATAAAATTATAGTATTTTATGTACATTTCTGATAAAATTTCATAAGAAAGGTACCTATAAATTAATTAAATAACTTTCTTATGAAATTTAATCTCACTCTTAATAGTCTTATTTTAATTTCTTTATATTTTTTCCATAAAGCATCGTAAACGTAAAGGTGAAAGCTAAGTAAAAAAAAAAAAAAAAAAAAAAGAGCACTGAAAAGTTTTCCTTAAAAATAACGAGGTAAATAATTTGTTCACTTAAATCTAAATAATTTCACTTTTCCTTCCGTAGAATAAATTATCCTCATGTAATCCATCAATATGTCATGAAAATAATTTCATCACCTGTCAAGTGACACGCGAAAATATTATGACCTGCTTTGTTTTATTTTCAAATTACATCTTTTTCAGCACAAAAACTAAGTTAAGCTTGGTTCAAAATATTTTAAATAAACATTATAATTTCTGATTTTCTTAAAATAAGTTTTGAAAAAATGATAATTGATTTTTAAAAAGAATTTCAAACTGAGATTTTCATTTTTTTTTTTAAAATGGAAAAAAAATGGTTGACATGATTGATTATCTGTCAATTTTGCTGAAAAAAAAAAAAAAATTTTTTAATGAAAATTTCGAACATGCTAGGAACGATTAAAAAATGTAAAAAAAATATAGAATATAACTTTTTTGCATGTGCATTTTTTCTTTTTTGAAAATATGTTCTTTTGAAATCTAAATGCAGTGTATAATGTCCTGGATAGTGAGCATCAATTATCTATTATTGAAGCTATTATTAACCAAACAAAACAACAGTTCTTTAGTTGTCACAATTTACTCTTTTGAAGTTTCCCCAAAATCCTTAATGATTGCACCAAAAAAGTTTTTTCAAAAAGTAATAACTCCATCTATCTATACATATACACATGCACACATAATGGACTCTCCTGTCATTTTCAATGTATGAGTGTCTTTCAGTTCAGTTTTTATGTTTATGTCTCATATGAGACAACAATCCTACATGGGATTTGCAAACATAAGGGACATGCTGAAGGGTTGACCATCATATGGGCTGATGTATTGGTCCAAGATTTAGTGTTGTTTCTTAGTTCTCTGGTAGCAGGTGTTTCTCCACTTTACTCGGTTTTTGACAGCAAGTTTGAACGCTGGATTTTTGCAAATTTTTTATATTTGTTTGTCCTTGAAGTGTAAAAAGATGGCCTATCTTACCAAAAAAAGCTACATATGATTTTAATCACTCATTTTGATGACATGACCAGTCATCTAAACTGTAGATTGCATCAAAAGGATTCAATACCACCGATGGCAGGGTTTATATATATATATATAGTTGCTGTTGTCTTGTATGGTGTCCATTATTCTGACCCATAAAAAAGTGTGGTGAAATGAATTTTTTGCAATTTTCAGTGAAACCCATGAACATCTCAAGTGGCATTGGTTACTTTGATATTTGGTTAAGTATTTCTGCTAAAGAGGCATTTAAATTGATTTTAGTCTTTTCTTTCAAAATTGTTGCTTTCAACATTTTAACCTATATATGGAACAATTTCAATTATACCTTTTTTTTCTTTGGTGATGGACAAACTTTTTATGCTTATAGTTTGGGAGCAATTGGAAAATAATTGAGTGCTTGGCATTAAACAGAACAGATACTTTCATTTCTTTTTAAAAAAGGCTGAAAACAAAATATTGACATTTAACATACTGTCAAGTATATCAACTTTTTGAGTATTTTCAGAGGACACCTGTTTACAGTGTCAAAAAATGGTCAGATCGATAAAGATGGTTTTGTTTGTGGAGTTCCTATGGTTCTTTAAAAAACTTTCACAAAACATAATACCACACGATAGAGCAAAATTATTTCAAACAAATGTCTAGATGCAGTGTAATGTTTTGTGACTAGTTTGAAATGTAATTTTGTTGAGTGTGGGTTGCTTCATTTTAATGTAGATGGCCTCCAATATCTGAAGGTTCTTTTCACAGTAAAAAGAACCTTCAGATATTTTAAGTATATATATATATATATATATATATATATATATATATATATATGTGTGTGTGTGTGCTGTAAACACAAAATAGGATTCATATAACGATCTACATGTCCTTGGCATTTTAAAAATTTATTATTGTCTTTCAAACTCCAAAAATGTTTAGAAAGTGATGTATTATTTCTATAAGTATTATTAGTAAAGTAAAAATTATGATTCAGATTATTAAAATTGGTTTAGAGTTTTATTGTTGTGTAAATTTATGATCTTAAGTTTTTTGATGCAGCTATAACTTAGTTTTAATGTGTTTCTGTTAAATATTTTATTAAGAGGGTAATATTCTAAAATAAAAATTATTGATTGCTCTACTTTGTATTGAGCCCTCTTTTAAATGAAATATAATGAACTGTACTCTCTTCATTCTCATCTTACCTGGATATATAGGGTGTTCCTATAACTTGAACTGATTTTAAGCGTCTAATGATGTTTTTCTTCTTTTTCAGATTTAACAACTTAAGTCTTTGGCAATTTCAACTATGGAAAGATTAACAATCAAACAACATTGAAGTCTGTTACAAAAATGGATGTTTCAATTTATAAATAGACAGCCCAATGATTCTGCTAGCAAAAATGTGCACCAAAAAGTGACTTTTGTGGATCCAATGGCTTTTCAACAATCTTCCTTGGATTTTCATCAGCCCAAATGCGATGATTCTGCTTATTAACGAATACACCAAGATAAAAATGGGCTTCATCACTAAAGAGGATTTTTTGCAAAAAATCTTCATTGACTTTTCTTTGCTCATACACCTAATTGATGAATGTATGGCGCTCCAAATGGTCAGCAGGTTTCAGTTCTTGTGTCAACTGAATTTTGTAAGTGTGCAGAAACAAATCTATTGTCAAAATTCAATGTAAAGTTCTTGTGGAGAGTTTCAATTTCTGCACTTGATGATGAATAGAGGTGTCTTGATTTTCAGCCACATTCTTATGCAATGTTTTCACCCGAACTGCATCAATAAGCATATAATGGTGTTTTTCCAACTGCATTCTTGGTTGGTTGATTATGTTGACCAAAATAATCGTGAAATGCATTTCTGTTTGAACATCCATTT